>JAJONI010001414.1:0-12341 GCA_022190145.1 Pezicula rhizophila | reverse complement strand
GATTGTTGTTACGAGATACAAGGGGGATGATACAAGGGATTAATTACGTTAGAATATTATTGGGTTAACAGAACAGTCCATACTCAGGTACATGTAGCTGAGTTGTAGATTGTATTTACGGGAAACTTCTCACAAATTTGACCTGATATTATATGATATTTTAAGATGTCTTTGCCTCTTTAGTATATGGCTTCGAAAACGTCCATTAAATATCCCGGTACATTTTCTGAGGAGGTGGTTCCGGGGCCCGACTTTGCCAGCCTTTGGTTCCCGGCCTATATTCTAGAAACGTGGTCGCCATACTGCTTTCGATTATTTTCATAAACTGAACAGTTTCAAGAGCAGCCTTCCGGGTCTCCTCATTTAGTTTTGATTTTTCCTTTCCTATTTCGTCAAATCGGCCCAGCCAGAACGCCCACCGCTGTAAGCACATCGCGGCCGGCCCATGATACAAAGTACCACCTTCGACGTATTGTCCCTCCTCGTCGTCTGCCGTAATATTCGTATAGCCAATATTCTCGCGTGCCCACCAGAGAAGGGGCTTAGCAGCGTGCGAAATCCACTCGCAGGCAACCAGTATTTTGCATTCCGCCATGTTTATCTCAAGGGATGTGCTTAAGTCCTCCTCAAGCGCTGAGCGCATGGCATACATTGCATTGCTATAAGGGCCCGTCACACCAGCTCCGAGACATCGAGCCGCGAAGGAGTTCATATTCCTCCATATCTGTGCCACTTTTGGAGTAAATTCTCCTGATTCTGCCACATTTGACATTGGATCTTTTCGGCAAAATTAGACCAGCTTAGAAATTGTTGGAAAACATACCACTGAAATACGCTTCCATACACAAAGCAAGCTGTGGAAAGTCTCTCCATACACGTAGATTTGACTGGAAGTCGACATAGTTAGATTAGACTGTGCTCCAGCTAATAAAAATGGATTATAATAGACACTTACACCATAGACGTCCAGGTTCCCTTTTGCAGACAGCCGTAGAATATCCAGAATACTCACAAGTCGTATGTAAATCTCATTTGTTACATCGGGACTTCTAGCAACAGTAATCATAATCCTCCAGACCATCCATAAATAGTCGTTGGCCTCAGATTCCTGTTCAAGTGGGGGACATAAGATGTCCAACTGGTGTGCGGCTTCCGTAGCGGCTTCCGCAGTTGCAGGCTGAATTCCATGAGAGAATACGTTAAGTATGATTGTTTCTTGTTCTGTAAGGGCGGTTTGTCTTATCAATTCGAGATGAAGGAGACTGCTTTCATCCGCCGTCGTGGCTGTGTCTGGAGGCGCCATATCATGTGTCTATGTCTAACTGAGCGAGGGGGATCTGTATTTTGAATAGAGTCCCGAGGATCACACCGCCTACTCTTTCAAGTTGGGGGTAACCCCAAGCATCATCCAAAGCCCAATATCAAGCTCCATGAATCTGGAAGCGTACCCGGAGTGTTCAAGGTCAGCACGCTATTTTTAAAAGCTTAGATCTTGGATTGAGGTCTCTGCAGCACCGAAGGAGGTCTGATCAAATTTTTTTGTAATTACGGGTAACGTAGTGGCAGTCCATAAGCACACATATGCAGGGCTGCTATTAACGAGCCCATAGAATAGTTACTTTTTAAAGAAATAAAAATAATCACTAACCTTTCGCTGCATAAAATTCAATTACGGTGGACAATCTTTCTTCTCTTTAGTGAAAGAAATCATGACTTGGAGATTATAATTTTGACGGCGAAGAAAGCGGCTCCGCCTTGGAAGGTATCCAGAGTGCGAAGGTCACGTTCGAAGTTTGGGAATCCGGCCCTGATAATTCGACATGATTAGCGGCCACGACCTGCCTCTTCAGTGATATTTAGAGTATTCAGTGAAGGTACGCAGTATCCATGTGTACCGCCCTCTAGTTGAAGGGGTCATTGGGTTCACATCAAGGCAACCGAGGTACTTTGACATATAGACATATTGCACAGCAGACAAGCACAGGTAGCTATTTTGACTAACTATGGTTTCAAAGAAGTCTGTGCGCATCCTCTAGCTTAACTCACTAATTTTATTTTATTTTATTTTATTTTTTTGAGAGAGAGGTTGCATAATATCTTGATTGTATGTACGTGCAGGTTGCAGGTTTAACAACCACCTGGTGATATTGTGTCTACCCCGCAGCCGCCTTACTTCGTACATATCCACAGCACCGTCAGCTTCAAACGACGTTATGGACATAGCTCATCAATAAAACGCTTCTAAAAAGTTTTACTCACTTTTCCGGTATCATGGCTCCACTCTTTCGCGCAGAGCACATAGGCTCACTCCTCCGCCCTGCAGAACTTCTCTCAGCCCGTATGAAGTCCGAGTCAGCTGCTACATATACACAGTCCCTCCCGGAGGATATCAAGCTACTCACCCAAGAAGCTATCGCCGCTGCTGTCGAGAAACAATTGTCTTTATCAATACGACCATTGACATCGGGAGAATACGAACGTCACGTATTCTATAGCGGTTTCTTCGAGAAACTAGAAGGATTTGAAATCTTCCCCGACTTGCCTATCCCAGATGGTTTCCGCACCAACTTCCCAACTATTATTGAACTAGGGCGCCAAGGGATTAAAACTCGCCCAGGTGTAATTGCCACTGGAAAGATCAAGCATGTGCAGACGGCATATCTAGAGGAGTGGAAAGTGCTAAAAAGTCTTCTGCCGCCCGAGAAATGGAAAGAGTGTAAGATTACTATGCCATCTCCTACATGGCAGCATATGCAATTAGCAAAGGGGACAGCATACTCAGCCTCCGTCTACTCTTCTGACCAAGAATACTTTACCGATCTAGCTGCTGCATATGCATCGGAACTGCGTGCTCTCTATGATGCTGGGCTTCACTCTATTCAGATAGACGACCCAAATTTGACTTACTTTCTCACTTCTGCTTTCCTTGAGGGCTGTACAGCCGATGGAATCGACAACGATGAGCTATTAGACTTGTATATCTGGGCTCATAATCTCTGTCTAGCAGGACGTCCTAAAGATCTCCATGTTGGTATCCACTTGTGTCGAGGAAATATGAAGGCATCCACGCACTTAGCAAGTGGATCCTATGAAAGAATCGCGAAACGGATATTCGCAAATTTAGATTACGATACTTTTTATCTTGAATATGATACAGAACGAGCGGGAGACTTCGAACCATTACGACATTTGCCTATTGGGAAGAATGTCGTGTTGGGTGTTGTATCGACTAAAAAGACTGAGATGGAAGATTTAGAGGATTTGGTTCAGCGGGTTGAGGATGCTGCGGATGTTATTGCGAGGGGTCAGGGAAGGAGTAGAGATGTGGTTATTGAGGAGGTTTTGGGGGTTAGTCCGCAGTGTGGTTTTGCTAGTATGAGTCAAGGTGGTGGGATTGGGATGACGGAGGTGAGGATGTGGGAGAAGTTGGTGTTGGTTAGGGATTTGGCGAGAAGGATTTGGGGGGATGCTGTTTAGGAGTTGTGGTTGGACATTTACCTTTGTAGTACTCTTGTTGGTATAACGCGCCATTTCGCTGTCGACTTCGACACTCCTAGGGTAGAAGATTTAAGAGTATCAAGTATTAGGATATAAATTAAATCTATATATCTGGAAATCATGACTTTCAAAGCCCACTGTGAAACATGCATAATATGACGAGGGTAATTAACTGGAGGGTACTACATTTAGCCGAGAGAATAGTATTGAAGGGTTTAATGCGTTGGGTGATTCACTAGTCGTGTCACGGTAAAGAATGGAATTGAATTCGAGGTCCTTAATTCAACGTACGTTTGGAACTTGTACATCAGCGTAGAGGGTAGGTACCTTAAGTCAAGTCAGTCCCTCGCTTAAAATCAAAAGTCGTAGATGGGCTAACAATATAAAGGATAGTTTAATAGGAGATTGATATTATTTTCCTTCAAATTTTATGCTGTAGAATATTATATTAACGTGTAACTCCGATATAGATAGAGAAAGCCCTAACATTATACCACCAATTCTCTCAAAACCCTCCTCTTCACATCACAGCTCGAAATTCCCTACCAAAACTTTCTCCTCTGCATTACTCCCAATATATATATCCCTAGCTCCCTTAGCAACAATCCAATTCCTCGAATTGACATCCCAAAAACTCATCTGTCTTGCCTGAATCGTTATATTTACTTCCTTGACCTCCCCAGCCTCTAACTCTACATTTTCAAATCCTACTAAAGCCACTGTTGCAAATTGCACTCCTGGGTATCTAACTGTGGCATCTGCTGGAGGCCCAAGATATAATTGCGGCACTGCTACGCCAGCTCTGCTGCCGGAGTTCTGTACCGTGAATGATACAGATATGGGAGCTTCTGTGGAGAGATTACCAGTGGAGACTTGGAGATCCGAGTAGGAGAACGTAGTGTAAGAGAGACCGAAACCAAAGGGGAAGAGCGTAGGAGTATTGGAGTGAATATACCATCTATAACCAGCATTCACACCTTCAGTAAAGTTTGCCGAACCACTCGTTGTATTAACGCGTTCAGGATAAAGGGAGCTACGAGTCACGGTTTGGTTTTTGGAAAGTGGGTACGTGACTGGAAGATGGCCTTGGGGATTGTGAGAGCCTAGGAGTAGTGATACTGCTGCGTTGCTGCCTTCTTGGCCTGGATAACCCATCCAGAGAATGGAGGAGACGGAGGAGAGCCAGGGCATTAGTACTGGCTCTGAATTGTGGAGGATTACGACAGTTCGGGGATTGACAGAGCTGATGCGTGTAATGAGTTCATCTTGGTAATCATCAAGTTGTAATCCGACTTGAGCAGGGGAATTGGCATAGGCGAACACCAGAGGGACTGAGACGGTTTGAGCAAGTGATACGGCTTTTTGAATGTTGATCTCGCGTTGTGCAGGAGGTACCCAGCAGAGACGGACATTGACTTCTTGACCAAGAATTCCGACTATAGTTGCTGTAATATTGTGTGCACCAGCTGAGAGGTAGATGTTACCGCCGATATTGTCCCATCCATCGGTGGTGATGATGGGCTTACTCCAAGGTCGCGCTCCCCCATCGAGATATAATCGATAACCGGCTGCTACTGATGTGCCATCGACTACGAGGCTGCCAATACTAAAGGTAGTCTGCCAGTCGGAGTTATTATATCCGCCTGATGGTGATGAGATCAGACGCTGAAGTGAAAGTCGGTAGTAGCCTGTTGTTGGTGCAAGTAGTTGACCGCTCCAGGTGTAGGTCCGATGTGCTGGTAAGGCGGTTGAGTTAGCAAAATCGACGGTAAGATCTGTCACGTAAGACGAAGGTGATGTGGAGTCGTTGCGTGAAAGGCCTGGGGTTCCATTCAAATCAAGAAGGTAGGTGCTGGGTATTACTGAGCCTTGAAGGTCTATGCCCACAGAAGATGGGATCTCAGAAGTATTCTTCCCTAATCTTTGGGAAAGTGCTTCTAATGGACTTATCTCTCTGGAGACAAAGCCATATGCTCGTTCTGCAAAGCCTGTTCCGTGAGTATATTGGAGACCAGAGGGGCCGAACACTCCAAGAGAAGCATTAGTTGCCACTGGAAGAACATTGTCGTCGTTTTTGAGAAGCACGCCTGATCTGACAGCAATATCATATGCAATGCTTGCCGAATGATTAACGACTTTCTCGTTCAACGGCGTTGTAAGTAATATATCTGACGTGTCGTTGCTGTTCAACAGACCGAATTCGTTATATTTTCTCAAGATATGACCAAGAGCTCTGTTGAGATATGTCTCAGACACGTTCTTGATCTCGTAAATCTGCGAGTAGAGAAGATCTCCGAAATAGGTACCCGAAGGCATTTCTAAGTCCATGCCTGCGATAATGGAGTCGGATGTTGAGTGAGTGGCACCCCAATCCGACATTACGATGCCAGTGAAATTCCAGTCCTCACGTACAGTGTTGGATAGTAGCTCAGGATATTGGCATGCTGGAACACCGTTAACCTAACAAAGAGCATTAGCTGGTTAAGATTTATAGAATAGGAATGACAAGTATACCTGCGCATACGAACACATCAAAGTCGCAGCTCCAGCCCCCACTTGTGCCTCTATAGCGGCCCAGTATACTTCATGCAGAGTCTGTAAGTCTACAACAGAGTTCTTGTCACCACTACTGGCACCAGTGCTAGAAGGGCCGATCTGCTTGCTATTTGCCATAGCCCCTTGATCCTGAATTCCATTCACACCTTCAACTCCAAGTACAGAATTCAAGAAGGGATCTTCAGAATACGACTGCCAGAAGTTCCCTGTCAACGGATCTCGGAGAATGTTTACTCTCGGTGCTAAGGCAATGGCTGGTTGACCAATTAGATATTTGAAAAACTGGGTTGACAAAAAATGGACTAACACATATTCAGTAAAGCAGCTTCCTGGCCTGTAACCAGACCAGCCGCATACGCGGCGTCTCTCGACCAAGTAGCAGCAACATTCAATTGAGAAGGAATGCTCGTAGCATCCTCAACAATATTTATCCCCCTAGAACCCATCAGTAAGTCTCGTACAAGCACTACAGAATAGAGACAAAGCTTACGCCTCACCATCAGAAAGTTGAACAGCTGGTATTCCAAGTCGTGTAATTGAAGCTATGTATCCGGCAGGATTCTGGTTACCAGGATCAATACTGCCATGTACCAAGGTTATCTTCTCTACGCTGGTCAAGGACTCGATCAATGTGTCGACCTTCTGTATATTTGTTCTCCATGGCACTGGTGCAGAAGCATTGAAGCATGATACTTGGGTATATAGAGATGACCAGAGGAGCAAGCTAATAACTCCGGGCTGAGCCATCATGTTTATTGGTTTGCTGGAAGGAAGATGACTGGAGAAAGCGGATTGAATTTGAGGGATGGGGACTACATTTAATATGAATACCTCAATACCTAGCTCTACCCCATTTTGTTTGCACATATGGACTACCCCCTCATCGAAGCGGCATTCGATTTCTTTCTACCCGGCATTTATGCGACGAACTTTTCCTACTGTATTGTAACGCGATCGCTAAGGATGAGCTGATGCTGGTTCCTTCGCAGACTAGTGGACAGTGGACGGGCTCAAATTACATAAATGGATGGACTCGGTCCTATTAAATTGCCGATATGGATTCATTTCTGGGATGTAACTGGACAACGGGACAGCGGTTCAATATGGGGCTCCCCACACGGCGATTTCCTTCCCCATGGAGGACGAAAGGGCATGCCAAGCCTTTATTTTCTCTTTGTGACGGACTTTACCGGCTCGGATTAACTGAGGGATGGAAGTGCCTTTCGGTCCCGAAATTTTAGCTGTTTGATTAAATATAACAACGTTCAAATCTTATAGAGGGAACATATAGTGGTGGCAAAGGCGTTGTCTTCTGTATTTTGTAAAGAGTAAAGAGAAGGCTCAATAGTAGTGGGTCGCTTAACACTCTCTGTAATCCCCACTTATTCTTGCTGTGGTTCTTTTTCTGGTTAGAATGATGATGATGATTTGATGATGATTTCAATTTAACGTCTAACCCAAGGCCCTTTGGGGCCTTATGCAGACTGCTACTTATATACAGGTAACCTTATGAATAAGGCACGAACCTAGTTCCTGCTGCTACAGAAGCCCTCCCTAGCTGTACTATTATTGTTCTTTCCTTTGTGTGCCTTTACTTCTCCCTTTAAATGTAGAAAACAAATACATGCTATCTTATCTTCCGTGAGTAGCAATGCGTTTAATACTTCTAGATCGTCCCTTGTGAGATATGGGGTTATACCTAGTCCTATATAGCTAAATGTGTAAATGTAATCCTCCATCCTACAGGGAGTGTATATATATACTAGGCGTAATGTGTGTAGTAGAATAGTACGTGTAGAATAAGTGTATACCCTAGCCTTAGGAAGGGTGTGAGTTTATTCTACTATAGTTAAGGTATTATTGTAGGTTCGTTAAGGTTAAACATCGACTTCCGCAAGACCCGAGAATATAAAATCCGCTATCTTTGCCGCACGTTCAAGACGGGAGGTATCGAAGTTAGGTCACTAATCTGCTCTAAAGGGGGTTTCGTAGGGGAACTAGTCCTACTATAGCTATATGTTGTGTCTTAAGGAACGTTAGAAAAGTGGATAGGCGTGCTCGCAGCTATGAGGTAGAGAGGATAAGGATAATCGCACGCAATATGCTGCTACTCGTAATACGACTTTGCGACGTGACTTGACTCTTCTTTGCTCTGCATACTCAATAAAGAGACGCAGGTTCCCAGCTAGCACCGCGTGGAGGTGAGAGTCGTCGCCAGCCTTCTAGTTAGAAGATCCTTGGGGTCTCTCTACGCTTGTTCGACTTGAATTCGGACCTCTGCTTACTTAGAATTGTGATGATCAAACTAAATCTCAACGATATTTTAGTTTCTACAAGATTGTAAATACAAACCCTTCTTTGATTACCGAATTAGTGGTCTTAGTAATTGTATAGATCTTTCAGGCAATTTAATTATGGCACCTAATGTGCTTGTGGAGATCAACGCTAAAGTCTTCGGTCTTAGTAATATTGTTCTTTGTAGTGACATTATAGGTCAATTTGGCAGCGGGCTTGATCTTTGGCTGTGTCCCTAGTAGTCTCAGTATATTTACTTGACTAAACTCCTATAACTAATAGATTATAAGATACACGAGACCCTTGTAAACGAATGAGATATTTATACCTACTAAACCTATTCATCCAACTGTAAGCAGCTAGCATTAGATGAGATTGTTGTGACTCTCGTAGTCGAACGAGCGAATACTAGTTTTGTGAGCCCAAATGTGTTAAACGAATAGATTATAGAGACTAAAGTTATAGAGACTAAAGAGGTGAGCGTATCAGTGACATAACAAACTGTTTACGTTATTTATGACCTATGGCGCCTTGCGCGAATTGTGTTATTTTTACAATTTTAGCCTACACACTCATTTTATATAGTAAAAACTTTCTTATATTTTAAAATTTTAAAAGGAGTGCAACGAAAAAAGGCTGCTATACCTAAAAATTATCTAAAATAACATAATTCATGCAAGGCACTATATCAAAAGGTAGCTTGTTCATAGAAGAGGGGTTGCGGCCAAATTAGCCGACGCATTCCAGAACCTCTGACAAAACTGGCCGGTGATGGATAACCTGTGAGAAATCTCTTGGCTCATACTCCATATTACAATCTTGACATAATGTGAATCCTAGTAATAAGATTAAAGAACGTATCTTGACTGGAAGGCGCGAAGACACGGAGAACGGCGAAAATTGCCAGAAACCATGGATTAGCTTGTTTCTCTCGCAATATTACAAATGCGCTTTCTAGATTGTGGATAGGCAATGGCTTGAATATAAAGAAGAAACATTTCTAACGATCTCTTATACTTTAACTTTGTAGACTTTTATCCTGAGCACACGAGCCCATCAAATTGTACAATATAACCTCACAATGGCTAAAGACACTAGTCACACTACCAGCGCCACCATCGCACTCGTAACCGGTGCCAATAAGGGTATTGGCAGGGCGATTGCAATTCAGCTAGCAAGAGATCACGGCTACACCGTTATCATCGGATCTCGACAGGTAGCCGCAGGGGAGGCATTAGCTTCTGAACTCCAATCCCAAGGATATCAGGCTACAAGTGTGCAACTAGACCTCTCCTCAGACGATTCCATCGCCAACGCCGTCGACACCATTGGCCAACAACATGGCCGTCTCGACGTCCTGATCAACAACGCAGCCGTGCTTCTAGACACCCATGTACCCAAGTTGCACACTCGCCAGCTGTTCAACCGCACCTTCGACACCAACATCACCGGAACAGCTTGTCTGACAGAAGCTCTTGTTCCACTACTCCGAAAAGGACATGGCGGGCCACGTATTGTGTTTGTGTCAACTAGCATGAGCTCGTTGGCCAATGCCACCAATCGAGATATGCCGTACTACAACCTCAATACCGCCGCCTACAACTGTAGTAAGGCTGCTCTGAATATGCTAGCGTTAGACTATGTGCGTCTGCTGGAAGATGTCGGTGGGCGTGTCAATATCGCTTGCCCTGGGCTTGTTAGCACCGACCTAACGCACCATCATCCGGCCGGGTCGACCCCCGAGGAAGGTGCGGAACATATTGTGAAACTAGCTACGGGAGAAGAAGAAGGGCTGAATGGGACGTTTTCGAATAAGTATGGGCCAATTCCTTGGTAAATGGACGTTTGATAGCTCTTTGATATAAGTGGTGGGCAGTTGGAAGGTACTTAGGGACTTACGTCTCTAACATTCCTTGAAATAGAACATATGAACATTGATGAGCAAAACCATAGTATCATAAGTTCAGGGCATATCTGTGATCTTTACCTCTTGCTAAGGCAAGAGTTAGCTTGACTACCTTAAGTATATTGCACCATACTGGCGGTAATATTGAGTAAGTTGCCGAGATTATCAGCTCTTCCATTCCAGTAATCCAATAGCCGTGCCTTTACGGGATCGTTGTTCCGCTTGTGCGCTTCAACCAGCATCCCCATTGTGTATATTCCAGTTTCCTGGCTAGTACTAGCAGCAGAATACTCTAATTCCCAATCTACACGGGTCTTTGCCTCCCACAGAGTCTTCGGAGAAGCAAGGGGGAGCTCCTCAAATTCTCCCAACACATCACATCTAGGAAGCCCAGTATCAACAGATACGCAACGACAAATTATAACGAACAAACATGCAGTTCTGTAAACACATCAGTTATTGTAGACGGTCAATGAGATTCATTGTCCTCTGACCTTCTTCGAGATTCATCAAAGATCCAGTCCTCCCAGCTTGGACGGGGAAAGAACTGATCAACTGCACGAAACGTTGATCCGCAAACCTTTCCAAATTGCTTGCATAAGAACTGTGTCTATTAGTTGAAAGATCTATTGGCCCGTCCACACATAGTCACTAACCCGATATGTTACGACCAGCTGCTGATTCAACTCGACTGGTTCCGGCACCCCGTCCACAAACCGCATGATCATATAAATCGTCTGTGCCTGGATAGCAGCTAATAGATCTTGTGGGGAAAAGCTCGTACGCTGTATAAGATGGAATTAGTACTAATACTATACAAGAGCACGAATCAGTCACCTGAGTACGAAACCGTTCATTCTCGGCCTTTATCGTTCGCCATAGAAATGGCTTCGTTTCTTCGCTCCGGAATGCGTACATTTGTGCTATGCTCATACAGTTGGAAAGGGGCTCGGGCAATGCCGGGGTACTTTGGCGATGCCAATGAGGGTGAATGAACGGAGGGAGTGTCTCTCTCCGTAACATCATCAAGGGGTACGCCCTCAGCGCCTGCACCACTAGATATGTACTGTGTTGAACGACGGGGTTGGATGGCTGAAGAAGCGCCAGACAACCCCTTTGAGGACGATAAAATACATCATTTAGATTAGGAGACCACACAGCCGGATCATTCGCAACGCTGGTGGTCCACGCCGACCAAGGTGCTTGTGCAGCGTCCCCCATACGTGGTTGGATAAAGGCGTGCGGCCACATCAAAGTTTCAAAAGAAACGCATTTATTCGGAGGAGATGCTGCAGTGGTTGTACTAATATTATGAGTTCCATCATATCCATAAGTGAGGGCCTCGTCCATATGAAGTGGCAGTAGCTCCATGAAATCGCCCTCCATATTGGCAGTGCTATTTAGGAGGCCAAATGCATCAGTAGGTCGTAAGTCTTCCTCAATTGAAATGTTGACAGTGGATGCGTTGAAACCTTGCAGGGAGACCGCTGGGTGGGAAACATCAACGATAGTCTGGTCGTCAACATTGTTTAAAGTAGCTTCACCAGCATCCGCTGCGTTAGCAACAGTCCTATTGGGTGGCTCATAGATGCAATCGAGTCCTTTGGCTGTGCACCGCTGACACGGGATTTGGAAAGTACACTTGGCCTTCGCTGTATTGCATGACCTACATGATCTAGGACGGGTTCGCGGCCGAGTCTGGTTCCTGCGGCAGTATGGAATATGTCGCTTGTGAGATGATTCTTGATGCCGACTGTGTGAGCTAAGATGTCAGGGAAGCATGTAGATTCAGTTAACTGACCTTTAGTGAATGGCTTGTCACAGATATGACAGAGCCACATCGTAGCGGGTGAGAGCAAGTTGGGGTTTAATTATGAACTGAAATGATTCCAAACTGATCTCAGAGAAATCCATTGATCTCTACATCTATTTCTGTCTGGTATTGTTTATATGTAACAAAGATTTCCAATACTTCAATAAAGGAGGTTGTGTCATCTTACATAGATATATCCGATAAAGCCGCTATCGCCTATACATCACATGTCTTCATCACATTCAGTTATCAATTGCAAGACAACAAGTGCAT
>JAJONI010001413.1:0-12346 GCA_022190145.1 Pezicula rhizophila | reverse complement strand
GCATATTAGAGCGTATGTTTAGGATATCCTATTATTATAAAGATTCATAAGGACCTTAAATGTCTCAAATATAAACACTATTGTAAAGGGAGAAGAATGTGTATTTAGTTCTACCTGTTCAAGCCCGTTCAAAATCGGTGGGCTGTCCGAAACCATTATAAGTGAATTGAAATGAAACTAATCTGTTGGCGAAGAACGGGCTCTTATATAGAACCTTACCTTCAACATACCTATCCTAGCCAAGCAAACAAGTTTGTTCAAGGAAAACAACTCTTCTGTAGCTTTTAGGGTTTGTCAACACGCTGCTCATATTTGTTGGGGATTTATATTTGCGCTATGAGTATCTCGGCTTGATAGTGTAGGGCACGCGATGAACACATGGCAGGATTGTTTATGGTGAATGCTAGCAGAACGTTTATTTCTCGGACCGTTAGTGAGGTGTTGTGATGTTTACACATCTAGGAGGAGACGCAACTCGTAAGCTCTCAACGGTCCAACTGTCGACGCAACAACCGTCGTCGCAACAAAATCGCAGCACATCCTTATTTTTGCTCCCCCCTTTTCCCATCCTGACCATACAACTTCCCACAACTTCCCATATTCACCTCAACACAACATCTGTCAATCGCAATGGCAGAGCAAACAACGACAGGCGACCCCATAGTCCCTGATTCGCTAATGGATTGGGAGGCTATCCTTACTGACATCCTGATGGAACCACTGTTGGATGTGGCGCCCATTCAGGCCGGAATCCGCGATCTACAGCAAGAAGTTAGCATGATCGAAGCACAAGTTGAAGTGGTAAGAACCCCAGGCAAGCAATCATGCGTAAAGCTTAGCTAATAACTACATTCAAGTCCAGAAAGAAGTTGAATAGAGTATCCAGATCCGAGGTCAAATCTAGCACAATGAACAGCGTGGAAAATCAGAGGCGTCTCAAAATTGCAGTTGAAGATGTTGTTCACGAATTGTCTGTTGCGGAGATTGAATCAGATATGCGCTATTCTGCAGCCCAGTTTTTGCTTCAATATATCAAGGCAGGTGACAGGCTCGAGCTGGGACGTCGCGGAAGTCTCGCTGACTAGTATTTACAGGTCGCGGATGATGGTCTTAGCCCCCATTCTCGGTTTTCTATGCAATATGTAAGTACCTTGCCTGTAAATGCCGAGACGACGCTAATGCCTTCTTCAGCGAGAGGTCGTGGCTGCTGCTGACGCCCTCAGGAATGGATGTGAGGAAACGAAGCGGGAGTTAGACAAGGTTATTTCGAATTTCATGGGTGTCAGAAGATGGTTGACAACCAGTACAATCTCTAACATCAGAAATCACCGGAATCATAAGGTACGTCCTTAAACAACGTCAAGAAAGCCAGAAACTAACCTCGAACAGCTGTCCGAGAGAAAAAATGTCTATCACCAGCATGCCTTCAACAAATTCAATAAGGAGTTGGTGGTAGGTATCCAAAAGTGGTATGTCTAGGGTATGCTATAACTAACTATTCTCAGAGCAGGGTCGATTACTACGTAAATAGCGTGAATACTTCTGCAGCTCAAGACGATCCAGACTCAGTTGCGTCATATCGACCTCTCCTAGCCCGTGATGGTATATGGACTCTTCCTGCAAGTTTAGAAAAGCTACTTGCTACTGAGCTTTCTTCAGAGAATGCTACCAAGGTTAAAGAAGACCCGCTAAGTACAACTTCAGTCGAAGAAAATGCCATACAAGAGCGAGAACCTCCTCAAACCGCCGCACCGTCCCAAGATCGTGGTATGAAAGATATTGCTTCAACCAACTCTCCAAGCGAGAACTTCGTACTCAACATAACGCACAACGTCCACCTAAGAAGACCAGACCAGCCAACGAAAACACAGGCAACAAACGCACTAATGGCCTACATTGCTGCATTTCACGAAATGTTAATCCAAGGACTAGGCAACCAAGAGCACAGAAGATACGTATTTTTCAATGTAAGAAACGAAGCAGAATTGGTTCATACACGGATAACCGAAACCATTCAACCAGAATTTGCTTTCATTCACAATATCCTTACTTCCAAGAAAGGAGATATTAATATGATCAAGAAAGCGGTGGAGTATTCGTTCAAAGCTGACGAGTCGTTCGTGTTATACTGTACCGATCTAGCCCATCAATCTTCACTCTCAAAAGCCGACTTGGTACTGGCACCAATCCCAGATGTGTCTCCTTCGAAACGAAATAGGCAGCAGGCGTTTGATCTATGGTACTCGAGGATTTCAAGCACAAGAGATGGCGGCGCATGTGTTACGATCTTCGATGCATATAGAGATGATTGGATGGCGCCTCGATTGAGCCAGCTATTGAAAGCACAAGGTTCAAAGGTTCCTACGTGGCTCGAGGAGGCAAGTGGAAGATGTGCTGTATCTGGCGAGGCACCTCTGAGCGCTCTCTCGATTTCGAAACCACCTCGCAACGATCCCACTCCTTCCCTGTCGACGAGCGCATCAAAGACCCCTAAGTGGCTTGTGGAGGCAATCGAAAATTGTAAAGAAGCATCTTCAGAACCACTACCCATTGCTCATTTCTTGCCGAATGAGCCCAGTTCTCAACAGACCCAACCAGACCCAGTAGCAGAATTGGACGATATAGCTAAGGTCATCAGATTCGAAGAGCAATGCCGTAGATACGCAATGCAAGGACTCATGGGACCAAAAGAGCTCCTTCGCCATTATGGCCCATTTTAAGAAAACGGAAAGATGGCTTGCGGACTTAAAGCAGATGACTTTTCGTGCATAGACTTAAGTTTGAATTGAAATCAAGTTAGTTACTCAAATCAACAGTTGCCCAAAAACAAGTGAGCTACTTAAAAAAGGGCAAGCTATTCAAAATAGGTGAATTACCCAAGAAGCGAACCTATCACTCAAATCAAGTAGGTGAGTGTTTCTCAAACTAGCTCTCCCAAGAGACTCACTCAGCTTAACATTCACAAATTTCGAACCAAGTTACAATTTAATCCTCCCTAAGCAACCACACCTTCGACCAAGCCAAGAGTACTGAGGTGAGATCGCCGCGAGGTTCCTTATTCCTAGTCTTAGCTTCTCGTCCTGTCGGAAGCTATAGTTATGTATAAACAATAGTACCTATCTCCTAGGGCAATTTTCTAATCTAAGTTCTAGTTGAAATTTTTGCTACTATATATCCCGTTGTTAACAGTATCACTCCTTGAAATCAACTAGAACTAAAATGTTAAAGCCTTTAGTCCCGAAGATCAAGTTAAGCTGTATGAAAGAGTAGAACAGTCTACCGCGTCCAGGGCGTATGAGAGAAACTCTGTATAATGAAACCGAGTGCAGTCAATGCAGCTGCTCTTCAGCGTCATTTCGTAGCACATCGCAATCTCCCATCTCATCCCATCGCTCCGTCAATAGAAACGAGAATATATTTCGTGGAATTCAACAGCAACAAAGGATGAGTAAATGACTCGAGTAACTCACTTCATCCAACTTGTCAGACTTATTTGGCTTTATTAGGTAACCTACTTGATTTGGCTAAGTCACTTAAGCGACCCACTTGATTTGTTTAACTTATTATACTTTTACATAACGGTCGCCGCTGCACTATATACCTGATAAAAGCCTACAATAACAAAATGAAACATCTACTCTCCCTTGAGCTTGTCTTGCGTGACGCTGAAAGCTCTCTCTAGTAACATGGCCTCCTCCTTTGTATGGCTGGCCTTCAATCCAGTGGCAACACTGGCACTGGGGTCACGGCCAGCGTACATGACATGTTTGCGGTCGTGGTGTTGCGTGTTGTTGAGCAGAGTCTCGATTCTGGGTTGGGTAAATGACCAAGCACCAGCATTAAGAGGTTCTTCTTGGCACCAGACAATAGTCTTGGCATTGGGGTATTGGTCAAGGTTATCTCTCAACTGCTCCCATGGGAATGGGTTTAATTGCTCGATACGTGTAATGGCTGTATCTTTGATGCCTTGGTCTGCACGGTGTTTGTAGAGAGCAGCGTAAACTTGGCCAGAGCAGAGAATAACGCGTTCAATTGCTTCGGGCTCGTTGACGGATTTGCCGTGCTCGGTTTCTGGAATGATCCACTTAAATTGCGAATCGCCAGTGAACTCTTCAATAGGCGAGCGGGCTAGAGGGTGGCGGAGAAGGGACTTCGAAAAGAAAATAATGAGAGCTAAAGCATGTCAGCGAAACCCTGTACCATTCTCGAAGAAAACTTACGCTTTCGGAACTGTCTGTTCATTTGTCTTCGGAGGATGTGGAATAAGTTCGATGGGGTAGTCATGTAAGCAATCTGCATGTTGCAGTCTTGATGTTGACGTTCTAACTTCTCTGGGGAAGGGAAAATTCTAGGGTCCTCGTTACAGAGTTGAAGATATCTCTCCATACGGCCGGAAGAGTGCTCAGGTCCCTGCCCATCATAACCGTGAGGTAATGACATGACCAGGCCAGATCTCTGCATCCACTTCACCTCACCAGAGGCAATAAATTGGTCAATGATACATTGGGCGTTGTTTGCAAAATCACCAAACTGGGCCTCCCACATGACGAGGGCGTTTGGAGACGACAATGAGTAGCCGTATTCAAATCCAAGAGCACCAAACTCACTTAGCGATGAGTTGGAGATGACGAACTTGCCCTGATCTTTGCTGATGTGTTGCAGAGGAGTGTAGGTCTTCTCGTTCTCTTGGTCGTGGAAGACAGCATGTCTCTGGGAGAACGTACCACGCTCAACATCCTGACCGGAGACGCGGACATGGTGACCTTCGTTAACAAGTGAGCCGAACGCCAAAGCCTCTGCTGTAGACCAATCAATGTTTGTACCCTCAGCCACCGTCTTAACACGGTTGGCGAGAATACGCTTCAAGTTACGGTGAACATTAAAGTCCTCTGGCGCCGTACCGATAGTTGTGCCAATATGCTCCAGAGTGTGGACTGGGACACCAGTAGGGCTGTGAGGCAGAATCTCAGTAGCAAGCTCCTTTGGCGATTTGAAGCCGTTCCACGCTGATGTGGTCCACTCTTTAGAACTTGGCTTGTAGTCTTTGCTCTTGGCGAAACTATCTTCGAGCATGCCCCAGACCCATTTTCGGTGCTCCTCGATATCTTCCTTGGTGAAACTCTTGTCCTTTAGAAGTTGGTTGACATAGATATCAATCTGTGGCTCGTGTGCCTGGATCTTCTTGTACATCAAAGGCTGGGTGAACGAAGGTTGATCGGTCTCGTTGTGACCGTGCTTACGGTAACAGACAAGATCAATAACTACATCACGCTGGAATTCAGCACGCCAATCGGCAGCAAGTTGGCAAACGTAGTTTACAGCCTCAACGTCATCAGCGTTGACATGGAATACTGGTGCATCGATGGACTTGGCGATATCCGTGCAGTAGGCAGTTGAACGAGCAAAACGAGGATCAGTTGTGAAACCAATCTGGTTGTTGACAACCAAGTGAATGGTGCCTCCAGTAGAGTAAGCGGGCAGTGAGTGGAATCCGAGACATTCGTAAACAACACCTTGAGCTGCAAAGGCTGCATCTCCGTGGAGCAAAACACCCATGGCAGTCGTGTGAGTCTTTTCATCGTTGTTGTAGTGTTGAATTGCTCTTGTCTTGCCCAAAACAACAGGGTCCTCAGCCTCAAGATGGGAAGGATTGGCGACGAGAGAAAGTTGAACACGCTTGCCAGAAGGTGTTGGTCGCTCAAAGTTCATTCCCAAATGGTACTTGACATCTCCAGATCCCTCGTCTTCTGCCGCAGCGGTTCCACCGAATTCGCTGAAGATAGACTCATTTGGCTTGCGGACAACGTTACTGAGAACATTGAGACGGCCACGATGAGGCATACCAATGACAATATCCTTCACACCATAGTCCACGCTGCGGTCAATGAGAGCTTTCATACCAGGGACTAATGTCTCGCAACCTTCCAGACCAAATCGCTTATCGTTAGGGTATTTTGTAGCTAAGAAACTCTCGAAACTTGAACTCCAGATGAGACGGTCTAGAATTCGGCGTTTCTCATCGATAGAGTATTTAAATGGCTGCTCGACCTCCACGCGCTCACGAAGCCAGTCGCATTGCTCTCTGTCCGGGATGTGGATGTACTCAACACCGTAAGAGCCGCAGTAGATTCTCTCGCATGCGGCTATGATATCACGCAAAGTCATCTTCTCGCGTCCTTCCTTCTTGAATTTAGGCAAGATGCCCGGGCCCAGAGTGTATTCGGTATCGAGATCTTTCTCAGTAAATTGATAATGCTCCAATCGGAGCTCCTTGGGATTGGAGTAACCAAACTCTTGAGCTTCGCGCCTAATACCCAGAGGATCGATATTTGCCTTGTGATGACCTCGAGCTTGATAGGCACGAACCAAGAGTTGCACCTTCAAATGATTTGTGACCTCAGAACCTTCTCCAGCCATTCCGAGGCCCGGAAGGAAACTAGGGACGCCACCGGTCGCTGCGGGGACGAGAGTTGGGGGAGGAGTGAAAGCCTGTGACATTGGCATATCACCGCTCTCCATATTTCGGAAGTAGACCTGCCATGATATGTGGACACTCGACGGATCCTCCCTCCATTGCATATACATCTCGTCGATGTAGTTTGCGGTATTTCCTGATAGGAAACTATCGTTTGGGTCAGGGGCAGAGGCGTTGGTAGCTGCATATCGTTTCTGGGTAAAGACAGGAGCAACATTGCGTTTTGAGGAGGTGAGTGGTGTTCTGGAGGTTGTGCAAAGGGATCTCGCCGAGCAACCAGCTTTTAGGAGCTGGGAGCTCCTCTGACGTAAGGGACTGAAGCAGGTACGAAGCATTGCGCCGGCCAATGCGGGGAGATGTGATGAATAGGAGGACGAGAAATGCAAAGCAGAAAGAGCGAAGCTATGCCACCCCAAATGTGGTCACTTGTGGTTTGGAGGGTAAAAAGGGAAAATGAAAATGAGGCAAAATGGGAACGTCGCAACCAAGAGCTGAATCAGATCTGCCATGGTTGCCAGCCGACCGGCCCGAATATCGCCTAGCGTACGGAGGAGGGCTAATACAGTAGCAGTACTGGGGAGCGCGCTGTCATCAAGGCGGCATGAGCCTTATACTTGATTAGGCTTAGACTTAGATAGAACGAACATACGAAAGGGTAGTAGTAGTAGTAGTAGGGCAGGGCAAGAAGAAGTGAGAGACTAGACTACTACTTCATACGAAGGGACCTACCTAGCAGGTATTATTTTGGAGGCATCTTGACTCCTAATTTCTTCGAACTGTATTACACCCCCCCAGCTCTATCATGATTTTGCAGCTCTTGCAATAATAAACACAACTCCCACCCCAAGGACAGATATCGCCTATATGCACCTGCACCTGGGTACCGAAGGGACGGTACGTCGGTACCTGGACTGCACGCACATCGTTGTAAGGCAGCCATAAAAAGCGGCCGCATTGATTCTTGCCCCAAGGCTGAGCAGCATCATACCCATTCAACCCATCCATACATAAATTTACCAAAAAAAACCGCGTCCAGCATCGCCAGTCTTGACATCCCAATTACTCAGCCAGGTGCATACCATCAAATTGCAACCAAAGAGCGTCAGCAGATAGGATCAGAAGACGAACGACTGGGTGACCACGGGGGAGTCTTCGTATTCCTGACTGCTGGATTGCTACATAGCACTGGAGGAAGGCTGGGGAAAGCCCCTTTGCAGAAAAAAAAACTGCAGTTAGATGCCGCAGCTACAAGAGACTTACTTCTAGAGACTGGCAAAAATGGCGCCCCAGACGGCAAATATCAAGGGGGCTGCTATATACAAGAAAAAAGAGGGCACCCTGAGCATTTCCAAGGACCAAAAGTCCATACTATGGGTTCCTTTACCGTCTGGTGTCACACCCGTCTCCATTGCAGTGGCCAATATCACGAGTATGTTTCCATTGTCTTTTCCCCTTCCACGTGTGTTCTTTCTGGCACACTTACTAACAAAACTGCAGACTTGCAGCAGACCCCTGCAACTGCAGCAAAGGTCATGCTGAAGATCTTCGAGAAGTCACCTGATGCTGCAGAGGCCGTGACACATGTCTTTCAGTTCAACTCTCCTACGGATCCTCGTGCAGAGGCAAATGCAATCAAGGATGTCCTAACAACCTTGATCAGCGAACTGAAGGCCGGTGATGTCTCTGCACTTGCGGCTGGCAACTCAGGCAGTTCTTCATCCGCCGCCATGGCTATAGCAAGCGCCGTTGCATCTAAGCCAGTATCAGGAGCAAGTCGGTGGTATGATGATTCTCTTTTGAAAACGGATATTGAGCTTCAACAATCTCTTATGAAGAAAGACCCTGCGCTGCATCGCACGTACATGGAGGCGAGGCGGACCAAGCCAGATACAATATCTGACTCGCAGTTCAATTCTCAGTTCTGGTCGACGCGGACAAATATACTGAGAGCTCATGCGGTCGAGTCAAACCAGAAGAGGGGAACATATAATGTTTTGTCTGCAGTAAAGCCACGCCAAGTAGGCGGCGAACTAAAAATGAATATCAGTGCCGAGCAAGTCCAACTGATATTTAGTCAACATCCACTTGTAAAGCGTGTCTACGATGAAAATGTGCCAAAGCTCAACGAGATGGACTTTTGGTCTCGCTTTTTCCTGAGTCGATTATTCAAAAAGCTGAAGGGGGAGCGGATCACAGAAGCAGATAGCACAGATCCAACCTTTGACAGATACCTTGACGCTCGAAACGAAGATGGTCTTAGTCAGAGGTTACAGGAGGCTCACATCCCTCACATTATTGATTTAGAAGGCAATGAAGAGAACCAAGGTGGATACAGGAGTGGAAACCGCAAAGATTGGACAATGAGGCCCGGCTCCGCGGCCAAAGTACCCATTGTTCGAACACTGAACAGTCTTAGTGAAAAGATTATGGCTGCTGTTGCACCGTCTGATGTCAACCCATCAGATCCTATTGGGTTGGATGAGGAAACATTCAACGCATTAGCTCTGCGAGATTTGCAAGGCGATGTAGAGGAGAATCGTATTATGCTCAATATTAAGGAGCAGAGCCAGTTCTTTTCAAATGGAAAGTCCGAAGTATCGGCCGAAGCGTTACTGTATGAAAAACAAAACCCCTCTGAAATCCTCTTAGAGCTGCAAATGGATATCGATCCAACAGTCATGGAACAGGATGTTGCAGGAGGACTCAACCTGCAGGCAGCTATCGGTGTTGTGGAAGATAGCGATAGTGAGGATGAGGAGAAGACAGTACACGTTGGCAGCAAATCTAGTCTGGCAGATGCCCAGAAGCAGATTCTTGAAGGCGTTGCAGCAAGACGGTCAGAGATCGACAGCTCTGGAAATAAGACCTCGCTTTCGGGATTATCACAAAGTATCTTCGAGAGACTTACACTGACCCATGCCACGACTTTTGAGTTTCTACATCATTTCTGGCTTGTGTTCTTATCTGGAGATGCTGACCGTGCTGGTGAGCTTGCGAAGATGGTTGAAACGCTGGATAGAGCACTTGATCGTATCAATGCCGTGGCTAGCGATGCGGAAGCCGAGAGGAATGAAATTATTCAAATGCAGAAACAGAAAGTCGCAGACATTTATACAAAGACTGGGAAGAAAGTGAAGTGGGATCCGATTTTAAGATCGATTGGAGGTGGCGAGAAAGTAGTTAAAGAAATGATGGAGCCTGCAATAAAAGCATTGGATAAAGCATCGAGAGAGTATAGAAAGGCACTTGCTGCTGAAGGCATGGATGGAACAGGGAATGCATAGGCGGTAAACGATCATGAACCATAGCGAGGGAGTTGGGCACAGGTATGGGACACTTCTGCCAGGCGCAATTCAAGAAGACAATGTACTACTAAAATAATAGCGTCAACTATAGGACCAATCAATAGAGTCTTTTCAATCAACCGACTAGATGGAGTAAAGCGGGCACCATTTGTAGGATTCCAATGAGCAGTTCGTTATGCTTCTCTCAAGGCCGGGTGTTCAAGCTCAGGACCTTAGACAGGCCGCTTCTAATATAAGGTCCTGTAATATGGTATTATCTGTACACTAACAGTGTTTCGGTCTAGCATTGCAACAAAACCATATATGACGTCTAGTCAACAAACGCAAACTGGGGTAAACATAAGGTAGATCCTTCCCCAGCATGCAAGTTAAGTCAGCAGGTTTCTTGTACCTTCTAGTCAAAGAATTCCCCTTTCAATTCTGTTCAACATCATCAAAGATCATTGATTGACAAACAATAACGTACACTAGATATCTTGGGACAATGGAAAATACACCGTTATCCATTCGAAGAGTCCGCCGCAAAGAGTCCTTCATCGGACGGAGAGGCGCTGACTCGTCCGAATTATCTCCAAGCCCACATAGCTCTATTTTCGATGCCTTTTATTTCTCGAACAGCAATAGCGACGAAAACAATAACAATACCGTGGTCGAGACCTTTTCGATAAGCACAAGGGACGATATCTCCAACATTCCTAGCAGTGATGAACATGAGCATGAGGTACGCGGCTTTGTCTTCAAGTTCTGAATGTTCACATGTAATTTCCACAAAGGTTCAAGAAAGTCTGACGATTCTTAGTTTCTCTATGGCCGTGGCACATTCCTGGATACCATTGTGGAGCAAAAGAGCATAGCAACCCTCAGCACTGCAACACGTACCAAATCCGTCAATGAGTTCCAAAGAGACAGCATTACCGAGAGACAGTTTCCCCTTGTCAATCACCGCGATAGCCTTACTATTGTTAAAGTTCGGCGACAGCAATCCTTTAGCCTCGATGACCTCACCACCATCAACCGATCCTACCACGATGCATGCAGAAAAATATCAGGAACATCTACAGCAAGAAGCAAAAACAAACATGCTCCAGCGCAAGAAATCTATGCCCAACCCAGAACTCCGGTGGAGAAACCTCCTGAGAGGCCTCTTACTCCGGAGGGAATGCCATCCTGGACGGCTTCGCAGGAGCCTCCCTCTACTGGGGGATCAAATACGGGAAACCAACAGGGAAGAAGTAGCCGGTTACAGCGCCTTTTTGGTGTCCACCCTTCTGATTTTATACCGCCTCAGAGTCGCTCTGCATCTGCTCCTGTGAGAGGCGGAAGAGCTCCGAGATTTAGACCGCCGAGGAGCGTTTATGGGGACTTGGCTTCACATCCTTTTACTACTGCTCCTGTTGCAAAAGCACGTCAAATCATCTCCTTTAATCTTCTCAACTTCATGTTAATTTATCTACTAACATTCATACACAGATCTCCCCACGCACACCATCCTCCCAACTACCACAGCTAAGTAGAAGGCATCGACTAGGGCAAAGCATACGGTCAAATCAAACGGGAGGAGCGGACTCTTCGATGTTGTCATTACACACGGCTCTGCATAACTGTAAGTGATTTTCGTTCTTTAATTCTTAAAAATGGTTTGTTTAGGTCCACCTAGACTATCCATCTCCCGTTCGGCCGACACAGCCAGCATCCAATTCTCCACGGCCATCACACCGATGCCCACACTACAAAGGCCGTCTTGCAACCCTCAAATCTCTAGGTGCCAGTGCCGGTGGTCAATTAGACCAAACCGGGGCCTACGTACCTCTTAACTCTGAACCTTCCTCCGCCTCCTCATCCCCCGCTCGCCTCCCCCGCATCCGCGAAGACTGTGGAAGTATCTCCATCTCGGCTCCAAGTCCATCAAGGCCCAGCATCTCTATACCAGAGGTAACATGTTGGAAATGTAGAGTCGAGCATGTAGGAAGCATTATTGACGGATGGTGGGTTAAGAGCGCGAGTTTCCTCTGCTACATCTGTTGTGGTATTGACATCAATGATGAGGCTGATGGAGCTGCTGGGGTTAGGTGGATTGGTGTTACGCATGGTGGTGTAAGTGCCCGGGAATGGGATGTTGAGATGGGGAGGGAGAGAGAGAATCAGAGGGTTACTGAAAGGAGGGATAGGAGAACTGTAAGGGCTGTGTCGAACGAGACACCTGTTTTGCTTTGACTGCAAGTGGTGGTTTGTGGTTGCAGTTTGGTTTATCCCCTTGGGTCTGTATGGTAGACGTGAGAGGACGGAACAGGGATTTTTATTAGTGATACCTCCGTAACTTTTGTGATGAAGCAAGAGGGAATACAGTACCCGTAGGTATGAATTAAATGAAGTTAAAGGATATTCGATAAAAGATGAATTGGGGGGGTTGAGAGTGAAGCGGTTTTGGTGTTTGTCTTGTGTACTTTCCTCTATAGAGCTATTAGCTCTGCATAGAATATAAAATTTATCAGTATCGCTAGACCAGATATAACCTTCTACAACTTTCAAAGAGTGTTGATTGGATTGGTTAGGAAATTCTAGTTGA
>JAJONI010001412.1:0-12371 GCA_022190145.1 Pezicula rhizophila | reverse complement strand
AAGTCCAGCATCTGTAATGAGGAAATCGGCATAGCCCAGCTAATACTCATATTAGCATTAGATTATAAGAAAGATAAAGAGGAATTAAAACTTGTAGGCAAAATATCCTATCTGAATTTACCTTTGAGAGGGATATAATCTGTGATTCAATTAAATTAATAGTACTAAGACTTCTAGCACCCTCTACATAAATCTTCGTAATGCAAATTGCGTTTGCTAGAGCAAAAAACCATGCAACCAATACCAAAATATCTGAGAGATTAGGCTTCTTGTGGTGGTAGAAAATGCGCAGTGCAAGCCGTATTAGTACAAAACACAGACTTAGGGCAACAAAAGCCCAACCTACACCCTGCCATCAATTAATATATCAACTTTATCTATTTTTCGGAGTCAACTTACTATTTGAGGGTGTGCAGGTGTATCTGCCATCACGTCTTGCTTCTAAGTTATTAATTAGATCTTCGCAGTCGACTAAGAAAGTATAAGCTCTTACAACTAAATATCTAACACACTTTCGAGTTGTTTTAAGATCACTCTAGGAAGTACAGGGAAATTATACTCTTACATATGTGGGAGGAATATTTACATCGGATAAATTAACTATTCCCGGAAATGACGTAGTCCAGGCCTAGTTATACCGTTTGCGGGAATATATAATCAAACCTCGTCAAAGGAAATTCAAAATTCACTAGGCACTTCTCTAAACTAAATACTGTACAGTCTGGAACACTAGCCTTCTGCTTTAGGTCTAGTGATTCCCGATCATTTGGTGGATGGATCTTGGAGATTTTAAGATTTTGAACTAATGACTCGAACTTGACAACTAAGGCTGTGAGTTGTGAAATAAACCTTCCTGTCGCTGTCATATTGATGAGTCAAGTAGGTTTTATGTGTAAAAAAACAGTAAGCTGCGCCTTTAATTGTTTGCGAAGGGGAGATCTCTAGAGCAGCTAAAGCAATGGGGTTAGCTGGACATTCATAATAGCTCTGGGTGACTAGGATAGAAGTTGTTCATGCACTTAGGTATAAAGTGGCGTTAGTTATGCATTATAAATCAGGGAACACTGGAGAGCAGTCTCGACTTGTTGGAGGTATAGCTTACTGGAGAGGTGGGGGTAAATGGGCCTAGAGACATGGCTGACATCTGTCACATGCAGAATAGGTGGCAAGTAGTTAATCAGGAGAAGTTTCCTCTCTCTGTTCATATAAGATGCTTCCATTGAGCACAGTATTATTCATATTAATCTAACACCTATTCCTCTATAGAGCTACTCTCAGCCGTATTAAAAAATAACAAGCCTAAAACGCATGTTGGGAAAACGCTATCAAAAGTGCCTTCTGGGTACTAAGACGGAAGTTTATTGCGCAATTTTCGACATACATCAACATAAAGCAGAACGCTCTTGTAAGACGTATGTACAGGTTAGATGTAACTTCCTATTTCGATTAGTTATACCTTTAGAAACTAGAAGAGAACTCCTAATCACACCCTTGAAACACAATCCTACAGTGGAACCAAGAAGAGCAAAGCCCATATTACTATCGCGCTAACTAGAAGATGGCAGTGAGAAGTTCCTAGCTTGGGTTATTAGAAAATCAGACAATCCACGATATTTTAGTAAGACCAATTGTAAGAATTTACATATTATATATCGGTTTAATAAATCCAAATGGAATAATGGGACTAATATGTGAGGAATACTTGCGGTGGCTCAACAATAAGATGCGGAGCGAAGGAAGGAAGGTTGTACTGCCAGTAGTGCACCATGGTCTATCATTAAGCATAAAGCCGTTGTTTAGTTTTACTGTTTTAACTCAGATATCACTGTCTCCGGTGCGGGTCTCCCTGTCCACAGCGAAAATTAGGCATAGACCTGTTCTAGCTGAAGTTCTTGCCATGTAACCACGCTCCATCCTGCAGGAATGTCCTCCTGCACCAAATGCTCCTCCCGCGAGCTCTGAATCAGAAGACCAGTAACCGTGCCTTTCAGAGTCCCAAGGTCTTTTAAGGAGCCGACAATAGCCCCTTGGAGACCTAGGCTCTACCCGATACCTTTAGGTAATAATTTTAGCCGCCCTATATTTGAATTATAGCTATGGAGGATTATACCGCCGATTGTGAACGTTATAATCAGCATTTTAATCAGCATTGTCGGATTCTACACACTTTACTCACGGTCATCATTATTGGGCTCAGGCAAAGGCGATTAGTTTTGCGGTTGATGTTTAACTCATCTTCTCCCTCGATTAAATCCACCAACGATGCCCACCTACCGCCCTGCTATTCTGACAACTTCGATAAAAAAAGCCAACTTGGCGGCAAAATACGGTCCAGGTGTTTCATGGCGCTGACCTTGTATGGCATCGTCACCACTGTCCCTGGGCCAATGCTTCCTCGGCTTTAGCGCACTTGGTACTATGGAAGGTCCATAGACCACGGCAGCCCCGGCAACTTGCAATGAAGTTGTGCATTGGCGGTGCAATCAAATGTTTGACGCCGATGCCGACAATATATAGCGTTTAGTCGCTTCGGTCAAGAGACCTGTAATATTACCGTCGAGGATAGCTTTGAGATCGTCGGCTTGCGCGATCTGCTGGGGTGTGGACAGCAGTAGTGGTCGTGATAGTTTGAGTCGCAACATTTCCTCTGGCAATTTTTGAAGACTACCGCTGATGATGCGGCGAGGATTTGAAGTGTATCAAAATGGATTTATTTTTGCAGACGGGGAGACAGAGCAGATGTGCAGGGGAAATTGTTAACTGAAGGAATGTGGTGGAATTTATTTGAATCAAGAATGACATCCCGCACTACAGCAAGCTCCTGCTTCCAATACATATCCCCACAAAATCCCGTATGTAATGCAACATTTGTTCTCACCATTCTTCACATCTCCTCCACCTGGACCTCATCTGGTTTCTCATCGTCTCTGACCATTGCCGCAACACCATCGGCAGCATTCTGAGCAACGATGACGTCGGTCTTCTTCCTTGCGTTAGGGGCAAGACCCTGCTGAACAAATAAGATGTCCATCTCCTCAATCGACAATCCTTTGGTCTCGGGCATGAAGACGAAGACCACGATGGCGGCAACGACCAAGGAACATCCAAAGAGATAAAAAGTTCCGTATTTGATGTTTGTCATCATGTACGGAGTGGAGTAGACAATGGTGAATTGGCCCAACCATTGCGTGCGTGTCGTGAAAACAAGGGAAACGGAGCGGATACCCGTTGGGAAGATCTCAGCACTACAACGAAAAGAGTCGTCAGTAGGTGGACAGCGAGCAGGATAGTTAGGAGGCTCACCAGTAGACCCAGGGAATGCCATTCCATGAAATAGCGTAGAATACTGCAAAATATAGATCATAAGGAGGCAATATATGATCCTCCATTCCTGTGGGTGGTTAGGGACGTGAATGAGTGAGATAATTGCGAGTAAATTGCCAGATAGTACATCGCCATGAGGGCTTGGACAGACCCAATCAGCAGTGCGCGGCGGCGGCCAAGACGGTCGATACCGAACATCATGAATAAGAGGATGACGAAAGCCTTGACGAGACCAAAAATGCTAGTAGTGAGCAGGCCAGCTGTTGTACCGGTGAAGCCAATCGATTTGAAGATTGAGGGAGAATAGTAGTTGAGGGCGTTGATGCCGGAAAGGTTCTGAAGCAACATAAGACTTATCCCGAGGAAGAGGCGATTGCGGTTGCCCGCTGAGAACACTTCCTTGAGCTTAGCAATCAGAGACTTGTCTGCTCCGGCCATGTTCTCATGTTCGATCTGTTGCTGTACCATATTGACTTCCCAGGTGAGATACTCGTGGTTGCGTGGAAGGTTGCGCAGTAGAGCGAGTCCGGCATACGCCCGTTCGGTCTAACGGCGAGGCCTAACGAGAACATTAGCTTTACCTCTGTGCAAGGGAAGATAGCAGTGGACCAGCTTACCAGTAAGTGCACGGCCAGCATAGAGTGCGCCCAGGGTACCATGGGAGGATAGCTGAACAATAGCACCGACTTCGAAGATGGCACCACAAGCCATTAGAACGAATCTTCGACCAAATCTCTCGGTGAAGTAGTAGACTAAAATTGCGCCAAAGAAACATCCGGCCTGGAAGGTGCTGACAATATTAGCACTTAGCTGCGCCAATTGCTTCGATTCGTGCCCTTTAAACCGAACCTAGACTCGAAGGCGGGCAGCGAGAGCGTACCGCTGATGAAGGCAGAGTCATAACCAAACATAGCAGAACCCATAGCGGCCGAGCAAGCGAGGAAGTACATGCGCCAGTTATAGACTTCTACAGGTGCTGGGTTGGCTGAATTATCGTGTGGCGCGAAGAGGGCCTTCATAGTTGCCAACGAGCATAATTGAACAGGGTCAAATGAAGATGGAAAGATGATGAACAAGTATGGCTATAAGAACAGAGTCCGAGCTGGGGATACGGTAGAAGAACAAGAGGAGAGGAAGAGACCGAGCTTTTTTATGTACTGTACAGTCTACAATGAGCCGTGATCTAGTGCTCGACTCTGGGGAGAGTCTGGGGGTGTTTTGCGGGGAAACCGAGTCTTCCCCAGATTCTTACGACTACCTAGCATAAATCAAGCAATTTTAGTCAAAAATATGCCTGAGTCTTAAAAGTTGAATATTTCCGCAGGCGGACAGAGTCGCTACGAGTATCCGGGAAAGGACGAAGCCGTACGTACGGTTAAATATATTCCCTCAAGCGACTTCGGCAATGTCGACTTTGGCAATGTCATTGCAATACTAATCCATTATAAGGCGGAAGCTGTCTTCTGATCTCTGGCTACAGTAGCTAGGTCATCATAATATTAACCACTACTTGACTGAGGAAGTGCAGGCTCTTGTTTTTCCCTATTTCGTGCTTCTCGTCGTCTCTAGGCGACGTCTACAATTTTTCAAAAGCAAGTCGCAATCCTCAATCTTCGAAATGTCAATAGCCCCAAATGGAGCTTCGCAGGCGGAAATTCTCGCGCAATCTTTCCTATATGGCTCCTCTATGTTCGACTCGCCTGCCGACCGACAGGTTCCCCGCCAAGAATATCTTTTCGGTTATCCAATTGCACACTCCCTCGCACCGCTTCTGCACTCATCCTTCTTCAACGACATAGATGCCCCGTGGAAATACACACTTGTGGAATCCAAAGACAAATCTGACTTCCTACCCAAGCTCCGCAGCTCCGAATGCATAGGCGCTGCAGTCACAATGCCGCATAAAGTCACCTTCATGTCTGAAGTTGACGATATCACGGAGGAAGCCAAGATCATTGGCGCTATAAACACCGTGTTCAAGAGGAGAGATAGCGATGGGAAAACGAGGTATCTAACACGGATTGTATCGGCATCCGGGAAGCGTTCTTACAAAATTATCCAGACACTCTTGCCCGCTGCTCTGGGCGCCCTGCGCTGATAATTGGTGGCGGCGGCGCATGTCGCAGCAGCGTGTATACACTGTGGAAATGAATGGGTGCGTCCAAAATCTACATGGTCAATCGGCTCCGTGGGGAAGTGACCGATATCATATCCAGTTTTGAGGCGTTCCCCGAGTTTACAGGCATACTGGTGCACGTTGAAACCGTTGAGCAAGCCAAAGCTATGGAGTCCCCCGCTCTAGTTGTGGGCACTGTGCCTGACTTTCCACCAAAGGAGCCAGGAGAGATTTTGGCAAGGGATATTACGAGGACGTTTTTGGAGAAGGAGCCAAAAGGACTAGTGCTAGAAATGTGCTATCATCCGCCCAGAACGGCGTTCTTTGATCTAGCAGAGGAAAATAATTGGAAGGTGATCCCTGGAATGGAGCCGATGATCTATCAAGGGATTGCACAGCAAGTTCTTTGGTTGGAGTTGCCAAGTAGTGCATTTAAGGTCAAAGACGCAGAACGACTCGTCCGGAAAGCTGTGGAGAAGTATTGACGCTGCTTTTATCCAACCTTCAGCCTTCTACAGCTTAGATAGCTGGTTTTTGTATCTTTAGTTGAACTTTTGGCTCCAGAACCTGCTCGAGTGTTCCATGTCCTTTAGAAGTGATTACCACACTGACTCGATCAGACAAGATAATAGATTGCTAGCCCAATGGACATCGTAGCCTCCACCTCCAAAGCGACAATGATAATCATCATACGTAGGATAAAGCAATCTTGTAAAGCTTTCCCACGGAGACATCACACATTAGTAGGTCAATTTCATAGAGACAAACAGACAGAACTATCGGCTAAAAAATGATTGATAGTTAATGAACCCTACACTTTCCATGAACTGGGGATGATTCGCAGTCCTACAATTAACAAACATTACATGATAAAGGCAAATCAACTGTATTGTCTTAGAAAACACTCGGCGAAGAATCTCACTAATTAATAGGATCCAACATTGCTAGGCTATTAAACAGAGCAACTCACGAGAGGATCCGCCCTAGATACGAATCCTACGCCTTGGCTAAATAGGGACGTTATTGTGCTGCCTGAAAATGTGTCTAGATCACCTGAATGAATATGCTGCTTGGTTCGGCGCAAGAAAGATGAATTGAATAGGATACACGATGTGCGGAACTACGCGATCGAATTCGGGATCTCTACGGGCCTATTGGTCGGGATTAACCCTAACCCTACCCCTAAGCCATAGAATGGAATGGTCGAGGAGTACGACCAGTTTGGCAAACAGATCACCAGCACTAAGAAGAGGAACAAAGACGCCTTCACCGTCGTCTACAGGAAAGATTAGTTCTTTATCATGCAGTCTCTAAAAAACGAGAAGGGGGGTAGATTTAGAGAAAACAGACGTTTGAACATCTGCACATGCAAGAAGCTGGGTACAGCAGCTGAATCTATCATGCAGCGGCTGGATTGATGCTAGCCAAGGCATCTTGACTAAGGCTACCGTTTGCAGCTTTGTCGCCGCAAACCGCTTCCCCTGCGCCAGTCAACACCTTCATTGGCCCATCATCAAATAAATTACGAATGACGTGATCAAAGAAAATGAGAGTTAAAGCCGCAGTAAATGCCCCTTCCGAATATTTATAAAACACTGGAGCTTTTGCAAATAGCACGCCAAAGGTAGACAGCTTCTATTCATACTCACTGCTATTTAATTCCTCGTTAATTTCTCTACTTATCCCTCCAGCAAGGACTCTGAATTCGGGGCCAGCATGTGTTGGTGGAGGAGTCGCTATGACCCGGTAGGGAGTACAACGTATGGTTTCTTTGGCTTTACGAACTCCCCAGAGCCCGACATGGGTGGGCCATTCGAACTACTCCTAAAAGATGTAAAGAATCTATTCTCAAGGATACTGCTCCTCTTCTATATACTATGCCCTCTTTGTACAGCACAACAAGTCAACGAGCTCTATCTTTTCGACTGGGCTGTATTTGCGCTCATATGGTTTAGTGTCTGGAGCCTAGTTCAGGCCCCTTTCATCGTTACCATCTTTGTAGCGCTGGTTATTGCTGTTATCATTATCGGCCTTCTTACTCGGATACATTCGTTTCTTTTCTGGAAGATCCTTCAAGGGCCTTCTCTGCAAGTCTACCCAAAAGACCTCCCTGCAGGCATAATTGGCACGCCACTCGGCAACCAACGGTGGATTTATATCAACGGGGTGGCGACCGGTAAGACGATTATCTACAAGAATCTTAAACTTCTATCTGAGATATTCGGCACGGAAGACGTTAATCGCCCCATCCTCGGCATTAATAATCGTACCTATGGCTTCCTAGGCGATATTATCGAATGTATTCTGCAACGGTCCTTCGGCTTCCAAACAGATGAGACTCGCCTAGCTATTCCAATCCTAAGGAATTACCTTCGAGACCCAAATGTAGGCCGAGTAATCCTCATAGCCCATGGTCAAGGCGGCATAATCGCTTCTCACGTCCTAGACGGCCTATACACTAGCCTATCAGGGCCCGATCTTGGCAAACTAGAAGTTTACACCTTCGGCAATGCCGCATTGCACTTCCATAATCCACTTGACCAGGTAGCAGGAACTTACGCCATCACACACATCGAACACTACTGCAATGAACTCGACCTAGTATGTTCATGGGGCGCCTTATCTTCATCTTCAACTCAAATTCAACCTGTACCAACCGGCACCCAGTTTTATGGCACAGTGATCGTGTCCCAGGGAGCGATGGGTCATTTGCTGAACCAACATTACTTGTCCAGAATGTTTCCTAACCCACCCAATCTGCCTGGGCGGATCCCTTTTTTAAATCGAACTGCGATAGTCGACCCGGTGAATAACAACAAGTTTTGGGTGCCTGGGACTGGGTTTGCCGTTCCTCCTGGGACAGCCCCCCAGACGGTAGCGGCTATCAGTCGGTTACATCGGTACAGGAATGACGTAAGAAAGATTAAGCCTGTCAAGTCCCGAGAACATATAATCAATAAGGTCCATGTCTTTCTAGATCCAGGTCCTAGACGGTGGTGTTGGAGTAATATCCTCAGCCGAGATATCAAGGTGATCTTCAATTCCGTTCTTGAATACATAGCGCTTTAGGTGTCCACTCCAATGGACCCAGCCAGCTTCGTCCAACTTCTCAGTAGCAGTCTATTTGCTATTAAGGGACTTTTGCAGCTCTGCAATGGTGATAGTCTCCATATTAGAATAGTTGAAAGATGATAACGGAGGCAATAGGGGCTGTGATAGATCAGAGACGGTGATGGAGTCCTCGATATCAGAATCAGGTGATAGTTGAGAGGTACGACCCGCAGCTGAGGATGCTTTTGGAGGCATACCAAGAAGGAAGGATGGGAACAAAAGACGTTGATATCAACGGAGAAATAATAGGCTATTCCTAGCTACTTATAGATGAAATATGAGTATAAGATCATTAGGCAGAGTATAGCTATGCCACAGATGCCTACGAAGTGAATCATGTGATAGCAGGCAGCATATCGCGGAGCCGAACATAACGCAGCTAAATTCGGAGACGAAAACTCTGTTCAGAAATTATTAGCAACAGGGGTAGTAGGATTGGATATCAAAAATCCTCGGAAAGTCCAAACAGAACGGTTATAAAATGATAGCTGTGTTGCTGAGTAGTGAAGACTACAAATGCCCCAGGTAATAGAGATTGCGGAAGTATTCTACAACTCCGAATCATGCACATAGCATGCAAGTGTTCGACTGATAATCAATTCTTACTTGTCTCTCACCAGGGAACATTGTCGTCGTTGTTCCGGTCATGTCGGAGTCGGTATTGCTTCGGCTCTCGGCACGGCTCTCTCTGTGATCCGTTATTGGACAGATGAAAAGTCAACCCTATCTGGGTGGTGGCTGATTAATTGTTGAACACTAGAGGAATGTTGGAGAGCGACCCTTGGAAGACGCAAAGAGCGGGCAATGGAGGCTGCTCTGTGAAGATGGTACGTGTCTAAAACCACTCACTGCCGTCTAATTAATTAATATATGAAGAATCGTCCCGTCAAGTTCAAGGCGTGCACTGAAAGGAGTATCTATATATCTGGCCCTTGTCCTGACATTTTCGGTGACCATGCCGCGTATCCTCGAAGGTACATTTCTAGACGTCGGAGGCCTATCCTTCGAGAGCTCCACTGCCAATGGTGTGGTCTCATCATCAAGCAGCATCTTTCAGTACTTGTCAGACAATGAAGTATCGTTCGCAATTGGATCTTTAAAGTTGGGGTCTACACAGGGCAAACCTGTTGTTACCTTCCTCGATTTGGTGCCGGATACACCTTCCACCGATAATGCACGACTCATCAATCGAACAAGGTTGTTGCTTTCGCTAACTGATGGGCAAGGATTTGAGAAAAAGATAGTCGTTACTGACAAGGTAGGTAGGCTTCGCTTTCCTGTTCGGAACATATGCAGACTTATTCCCATAACTTCTAGATTCGAGAGGCTGTTTCCAAGTATGCTCCGCGGATTGAATTAGATTCTCAAGATCCTTCAAGTCTAGATGATGTCCTCTCTGAGCTGGCAGTCGCTATAGGAATTCCGACTAAATCAGTCTCCCATGCGCGAAATCATATCCGCCGTGGAATTGCTGGCTTCAAAGTTCTCCGCGACATTAAAATTCCGTCCAGGGACGGAAACTTCCTCTACGCGGATATCTATCTTCCTTTAGAGACGCAGGGCAAATATCCGGTCATCGTTGGGAACACTGTGTATGGCAAGAGGGTTGTGTACTCGGGTCCAGATGTAAACGATCCCGCCGACGTTGCAGAATTCGAAAGGGCCGAGGACGAGTGGCACACTACCGGGTCAGGTACTGATCCTCGAATTCCACATTCCACTCCTATCGTTGGAAGATGGGCCTTGCAACGCCGCTTTGAGACCGTTGGCAGCCTGAATACGTTCCTGTTTACTCCACGAGGCTACGCTATGGTCAAAGTCGATCCACGGGGTGTCTCCCAGACTCCTGGAACAAGATTTGTCCCTGACCAGGAAACCAATGATCTCTACGACGCTGTTGAATGGGCTGCTGTTCAACCTTGGTCGACAGGTTACGTTGGTCTTGTGGGAAATTCTAATGGCGCGAATTGCCAATGGCCTGTCGCCCGACTAAAGCCGAAAGGGCTCAAATGTTTCGTTCCTTTTGCATGTCAGTGCCTCCCCCTCCTCCTCGGTGTCTCACGTGGTGGACGTATTGCTATGAAAAGTCTGACTCTTCGTAAATAGCCGACACTGACATGTATCGTGAGGTTGCATATGTTGGCGGGATTTCCTCCGGAGGCTACCTTCATAAATGGCTTGACGCTGTCAGACAGCTCTCTCCAAAATGGGGCGACGTTGGTGGAATCTTCGCCGGAATGGACGAGAACCCATTCTATAACTCTTACTGGGAAGATGCCGATACCAAGCTGGACGATGTCGACTTGCCAATGCTTACAGCCGCCTCCCAGGTGGCGCTCGTTCACAGCAGGGGGGCTTACGAAGCCTGGGCAAGAGTACAATCCAAACATAAGTATCTGATGGTGGTGGACGGCAACTATTATAGCTGGCCCAACCACGAATGTGCTTCAAAGGTCCTGGCTTTTACAGACCGCTTCCTCAAAGGGATCGAGACGAATCTCGAGCCTGTCGGTATTCAGATGCGGTTGGGTCATAAGAAGTGGTATTGGCGGACGGAGCCAGACTGGGAAGTTCCAGGTACACGGTACACAAAATGGTACCTTGGATCGAATAACAGCCTGGATAGCAAGCCTCACCAACAAGGCTACAGGCCAATCTCTTATTCAGCCGATGCTGTACCTGAAAACCCCGTCTCCGGTGTCAGCTTTACTTCAGAGCCTCTACAGGAAGATCTTGAACTCGCTGGGCCTTTCTCTGCGAAGCTGCACATCTCCTCATCCACCCATGACGCCGATTTCAACGTGTTGATCTGGGCGCTTGATGAAAATGAAGATGTGGTTAGCTTTTGCGTTAGAGATTCGGTGGAACCCCTCAACTCTGGAAGCCTCAGAGCAAGCCATCGGAAACTTGATAAAAGTAAGACATTACCGCAGCGACCATTCCATACACACACCAAGGAAGATTACTCGCCACTCGAGCCGGGGTGCATTGTAGAGCTTGATATTGAGCTCTTCCCAGCCACAGCTAGGTTGAAGGCAGGGTGGAAAATTCGAGTCGATGTCTGCCCGACGGAGGATCAGCCTAATGTGCCCAACTACAAGGCGCGCCCATACAAGATTTGGCCTAAGGAATTTCACGAGGGTGCCACAAATACGCTTCACCTCGGTGGCGACTATGAAAGCTATATCCTGCTACCCCAAGTGCCAGTTCGAGACCCTGCCACTCTACAGCCACTGGAATCTCTGGAGTACTAGATAGGGCATCCAAGGATTCTCGTAGGGATGTGGCTAGAATGGAGAAATCAATTCGTGTCCGTGTGTCCATATAACGTCCATCTCTGGGTTGCGAGAAACCTACTGTGCCCAAGGAAAATGACAAGTACTTTAGCTTTAATCATCTCAAAATCTGTGCACACATTTATATCTCCAACAATTTGGTATAAGTCATATTCCGTGTCCACTCCTGAACACTCTGAACCCCTCCTACTAGAAAATCACGTTCGCGTCGTCGCCTTCGCACTTGATTTGTAGAGAGTCCTCTTTCATGGCCTACGAGACTGTAGCTCCACTATCGAGCTCTTATCCATCCTGATACTCATAAAATAGTTCTAACCGAGCCTTAGAGCCTCACTACCATGCTGGGAAGTCGTCATCAGCCTTGTGGCTGCTGTGGAACACAAATTCATGCAAGGTCGCCACGCTGGATATAAGAATAAAAGTATATAACTATAGCAAAGTTCTACTTAGTACTTTTTTTAATCTAAACTCTACTAAGCTTATTTTAAAGAAACTACTTATAATTAACATTATATTTATTAATT
>JAJONI010001411.1:0-12371 GCA_022190145.1 Pezicula rhizophila | reverse complement strand
CTTAAATAAATGGTAAAGGTGAAAATGATTTTGGCCGTTCTTAATATTTCAATGTCACAACTGTAATGTAAGACTTACTACAGTACATCACCAGTTAATAATCTCTTCAAAGAAAGGCTTCAAAAAAAGCAATTTTTATTTATCAATTAATGCAAATATATACATATTCAACTGTACTGCGTAGGTATAAAACCCAGTGCCTCAGTTCTAATACAGATCATGCCCAAAACACGCCTCAAATACAGATCCCAAAAATGGCAGTCCCATCTGCCCAAATTCGTACCAATGCTTTTCAGAAATACATGCTGTGCGCCATTCCCATGTAATATTTAACCCCTCGCGGTGTAGTAATGCATCCTCTATATGACTCCAAGTGCCAAGTGATCACACATAACTCCTTCGCTATGCATCAAGGAAAATACCCCATTAAGCGTTCCCAAATATATGGTTTGCTCTGATCTATCTATTAAAAACTTTCTTCATTAGACCACCAAAGCCCTTCTTGCTGTTCTCGCCGTTCGATCGTTCCTCGGTTTGTTGGTGCTCCTTGGTCTGCTGTTGTTCCTCGTTACCCTGACACCCACCAGTCCCTTTGCCTTTCGTACTATCTGTATTATTGGTCCCCTTAGAAACGAATGGGTTTCGTCTCCTAATAGACTTCATAATGGAACCAAAGGCCGTTGTGCCTCCCGAACCCTCACCATCCTCAGATGCAGACAGGGTTACAGTGATGCCAGCAGAAGACACGTGAGAAGTGACAATACAAGGTTGCTTTCTAGCATCTTGGATCTCAGGAAGATCTCCAATGGACTTCGAAGTTATAAAAGGCCGCCATACAAGACCATCAATCTCGCTTTTGTGAAAGTTTAGATTGGCTTTCATTTTGTCGTCCTCTTCAGCTTCGAATGACTTCAAGTCGTTCTCTTCCTCTATGTTACAGGAAGTAAACATGGAATCAAAATCGCGGGTTTTCAACATCTCGGTCAGGAAACTATTAATATCAGACCCTGACTTGACCGGGATGGTTTGATTCATGTATCGCGTGCGACAGTCTTCGGTGTTGCTTGCTTCACCTCCATCGTTGGCAAAGAAACTGCGCTTCTTACAACTTCGTTGACGACCCAATGTCCAGCCCATGGATTCTCCATGTGGATGGTGCGGAATTGGAGCAGAGGTAGCTGACTTGTGCGATAGATTCTGAGGTGGTTGATACGTAACACCATTGATGAATCGAAGTGGTCCGAATACGTCTGACAACAGTGGTGAGTCGTATTGATCATCTCCTTCGTTGTCTATCCCCTCGTCACGCTGTTGCTCGTAGGCCATTGAAGTGTCTTCTATTTCTTGGTCGTCTGCTGCATTCTCGACCTGGCTGCTGGGAGTATTGTAAGTCATGGTAACAGCGCTGTCAGTGAAGCGCTCAACGGTATAATAAGCTGATTTGGGACAGCGCCGAAGTGGTTCCATTGGCGCATAGGGACAGTCATGTATTTCCGTTGGTGGTCCGCTGATACTGACCAGACTGTGGTTGAAACTTGTGTCGATGAACCGTGAGAAGGCATTCTGATGGAGGCGCTCAAAACTGAAGTTGTCATCCGGAGAGTTTGACGCCATGGTTACGATGAGTGGAATATATTCCAGAAAAAGGGTGTGTTCGGCGTTGAATGTTGTACAGATTATGGCTACCGAGTGAACTTCACACGTCTTGTTGTGTTTTGAATGATAGAGCTGTAGATGTGGAGGAGAAGGATGCGAAAGATACGAGAAAGATTATGTTATGGACAGAGATCACCTATTAGCCTGTAGTGTATGCTTAAAAGTTAGCGCAAAAACGGCGTTGTTCAGATTTCTCTTTGGGTTCGGTACGGCACCTAAGTTACTCTGCTAGTAGAATTGGTGCGCCGGAATATGTTAGTAGACAACGACTCGCGACTAGCCTAGACTTGACATGTCTTCGAAAGGTTTTATTCGCCAAAAGGAATAACAGCTACCCACAAGGATTTCAACGGGGTCAACAAGACAGCACAAGACATATGCTATGTCTCCTAATCAAGGCAACTTGATAGTCAACTTGTTATTGTCAATGACCATTAGAGGACTAAGTACCGGTGCCCCTCGCTCATAAGCCTTCGCTTGAAGTCTGCTCAGAAGCTTATGGCCTTTCAAGGTACTTCTATTGGGCCATTCGTTTTTAAGCATAAGCAGCTAGCGCTAAAGCTTGGAAGGGAATGATTGATCGATGCATTTACGGTCATCAATCTCCCGGACAAACTCTTGAAAAAACATAATTGATGCAAGAGATATTCCCATGTCTCTGGCACCTATGCACTGCTTCTTTACGGGCCCTTTTCAGTAACGGCATATTCCAAGAGTCTCTGGCAGTATAGAGAATCTCGTGGGGTCTGGACAATCCACAAAACTACCATAGAACGAGGCCGCCATAGAATAAACTTCGCAGAAAGACACAAGCGAGACAACTAGCCAGGGCGGGCAGTAACTTAAAATGCAAACGGACTACCCAAAAGATGCAACATTCAAAACAACGAGGGTAAAAATAGAAGAAATTAGGAATGACCTTATTAATTTGGTTGGGATATATCTACCTATTAATAGGTATGAATGATACAACGATGTCGAAGGACTACACAGCATTGCTGGGACCTGGACTTCCAGAGGAACATTGTAGATGTAATAGAGCTGGATTTTTCCAAAAAAGCGCTAATGGAAAAATCAAATAAAGGTATGATCTGGTGGACTGATTGTTAGGAAAGTTAATTCCGCATTAAGTCACTAATCGCAGTCAATAACAAGTCGGACGGACTAGGTGGCTGAACGATCGAGGCTGAGGCGCTGTGGCTCCCATTATCATGTGACCATCACTAGAATGGCGTAGTGCAATTTTTTTTCCGCTGCAGAATAATGACAACAATCCCGGGCAGAACAGGAAGGAGTTCTTGAAAGCCCCCGCCAGTCTCACAAGAGGGCTCCTACAGGCCCCACGTGGGAATAATGTAGGTTAAGGTAATGGAGGACGACTTAGTTGAGATAATGACGACAATTGTTCTCACGACCTTCAAGCCCGGGACAACTCGGGGTCACTAACACAGAAAGGCTTCTCCACACCCCCTTCCAAAGTGTCATGAGGAGAATAAGGAGAAACGGACCGAGGAGCCCCATGGGAAAATATGCAGATGCACGAGGAGAGAACGTGTCTGAAAGGCTCCATATCTCCATATCTCCATTTGCCCATCTCTACCGGATACCATCTTGTCTCGTGAATAATGAAGTGTGCCGAGTCAATTCTGAGTTCCTGGTGATCCTGATGAAGGAGGATTATTCGGCGCATTGATGCCTAACAGACAGGGAGTGTAAAGGCAAAATGCGACTTGCATGTGTTCAATACTGTACGGAGTACCTAGCTTCTGTACCAGGACACACAGTACTGTACCATTCTTCGTAGGATGTATACTTCGGGTCGGTCTCGGCCGACTAGACATTGGCTATAGGAATCCCTTAGGACCACATAATATGGGCACAAGTATCCACGATGAGGGTCTTATTGCGGCTTTACGACCCTTTCCGGGGCCAATTCGATAATGGTGTTTTCTGCTTTAGCGTTTTATTCGGATTCTGTTGGTTCTAGTGCTTTCTGGTGGTTGAGAATGGGGGGGCGTTGAAATGGCACAGAGATGAGAGAGAAAGCGAGAGAGAAGCAAAAGTATCGGAGTTGTTCGGGGGGGCAGTGTTCATTCATGCCTCATGCGGACAAGACGAGGCCCTCTCCAACGTGACAATTTTCACACGATGCAAAGCATTTGCCAATGATGAAGGCAGCAGCCGTCAATGATTCAATGATATCACTGGACAGCGGCTTTAACCAGCTTTAGACCTGGTTGAGATGTGGATTCTGCGGTGAAGACGCAAGAAGCACATTGGATGATTTGGCGTGATTGCCGTGCCAGGCGCCGAGTTAGAGGAGTTAGGGGGGGTGGTTAGCACGGTTAGGTGGTGCTGTAGTGTATGTATGTATGTATGTATGAGTAAGAAGGCTAGCCCGGCTAATAAAGGGGCTAACCGATTAAAGGACCCCGAAGGAAAGGCCGAGCTAAGGCTTGTCTGCTGGTTCTTGTTTTGCTTGTGTTCTCTGTCTGCTGTCTGCTGTGGGATGATTACGTTGTGATGGGTAGATGGGTAGAATGGGATGCGTGTGACTGTGGTCTCACGATAATCCAACAGGCGAGGGGGGGCAAAGTAAAGGCAAAGAAGACTCACTCAACTGCTGAAAATCTGAATTTGACCGAGAGGAAGGCCCTTCTTTTTTTCTTACCACCGGGTTTTTAATGAGCCATTAATCATTATGGGTATGCTGCTTCAAGGTACGAGCATAACGACACTAACAGAGCACTTTTCGTACTTTCGTACCTGAACATCCTCAGCACATCCTGCCTAGGATCTACCGATGAGATCGGCCCTTGTCTGTTTTTTTTTAAAGTCGCTGACGTTGTTGGGACCCTTACGTACCCCTCCAATCGCTCAAGCCCTCATCATCATCCCTCAATTCCTCAATCGCTCGCTCAATCGCTCAAGCATTTCATTTACCCTTCCTCCGTAGGGTCCAAGTCCACACAGCCTCTAGCAGGAAACTTTGCGTCATTATTGGAGTTAATAGACGCTTTTAATGGGTAGGGTGTGGGTCTACTCAACCAGCCTTTGGTCCAATCACAATTGCCTGGGTCGTGCCTTCAACCAATCACTGCTTTCTCCGCACTGTTTGTTCTGCTTCATGTTGATTGGTGAGCTGCCCAACCGGACGGCTGATACGAAAATGATCAGCCATTTCGCAAAGGGCATATGGTTGATTCGTATCCCGACACTTCGAAGTCAGACCCCTTCCCGTATGTGTCGTAGTAAAAGTAGCCTTGTTTTCCATGCACTTCTACAATTAGTATTTGTATATAAGAACAGCCCCCATTTCCTTTCCTTTGTCTGACTGGCAATATCTTCATCTTGACACTTTAATTTCACCCCTCACAACTTATCCTCACAACAATCTTCTTCAACTTCTACCCCGCCATCCGCGGCCAACTTGGAACCATCACCTATATCCAATCTACATATACGTCGTACCTCAACACGATCCAATCAATCAATCAATCCTCTTCCCCGCAATCCAACTCTCACAATCGCAATCATGGGAAAGCAATTAAAGGCTGTTCATTTTGGCGCTGGCAACATTGGTATGTCCTATCCCAAATACATTTCGGCTTGCTTCTGCTGCTAATCATCCGTTAGGCCGTGGCTTCGTAGCAGAGTTCCTTCACAAGTCGGGATATGAAGTCGTTTTTGCTGATGTCATGGACTCGATAATCAATCAGCTCCAGGCCAACAAGTCCTACAAAGTCATTCAAGTGGGTTCCCAGGGCACCGAGGAGTCAACCATCACAAACTACCGCGCCATCAACTCGAAAACAAACGAGGCAGACGTCATCAATGAGATCACAACCGCAGACATTGTCACCTGCTCGGTCGGACCCAATATTCTCAAGTTCATCGCCCCCGTTATTGCAAAGGGAATCGACGCAAGACCCAACGAGGCAACTCCACTCGCCGTCATTGCTTGCGAAAATGCCATCGGTGCAACGGATACGCTCGCACAGCACATCAAAGACCCGAAACATACTGCGGAACACCGCTTAGAAGACCACCACGAGCGAGCACGCTTCGCCAACTCGGCCATTGACCGCATCGTTCCAGCACAAGATCCAGGAGCGGGTCTTGACGTCAAGCTTGAGGCATTCTACGAATGGGTCGTTGACCGCACACCTTTCGCTGATCACGAACCCCCTGCGATCGATGGCATCAAGTGGGTTGACGATTTAATCCCATACATCGAACGCAAGCTTTTCACCGTCAACACGGGTCACGCTGCTGCTGCATACCACGGTTACTACCACAAGAAGACCACTGTCTACGATGCTCTACAAGATCCCAAGATCGCCGACGAAGTACGAAAGGCTTTGGCGGAGACGAGTACATTGATCGTCGGCAAGCATGGCATCCACGAGCAAGAACAAAAGGATTACGTTGAGAAGATCATCACCCGTATCAGCAACCCTCACTTGGAAGATGCTGTTGAGCGTGTTGGTCGTGCGCCTCTGCGAAAACTAAGTCGCAAGGAGCGCTTTATTGGCCCAGCTGCTGAACTGGCGGAGAAGGGACATGACTTCAGTGCGCTGCTCGACGCCGCTGAAATGGCTTTCCGTTTCCAAAATGTGCCTGACGATGAAGAGAGTGCAGACTTGGCAAAGATTATGGAGGAGAAGACACCCGAGGAGGTTACAACACTTGTTTGCGGTTTGGAGGCCAGCCATCCCTTGTTCCCTCATGTTATGAGCATTGTGAAGAAGGTTCAAGCTGATGCAGCATAATTGGCGTTCTATTTGGGTTACGGCGAAAAAGGGTTTTGGGTTGTGAGCGTTTGATTTTAGCGATATCCAAACATATGAACAGGATTCATACAGGTTCAATATGAACCCAACGTTGTACTGCAGCATTAGCGCAGCATAAAGCGTAGATTCTTAGACGAATTGATGAATATAAAAAGTTGAATCTAGCTTCTTCTCATGATTATGATTTATCTTGTCTCGGCTCTTGTTCGTAATGTGACCTGTCTAAATCAATATATGTGGAGACAGCTTTTGCAATAATTAAGCTAGATTATCTCAATACACACACAGAGAATGTTGATACCGAGGAAGCATTAGCTAACGAGTTGGTTTAGTCAATGGGGGAGGAAGAGTCGACGAGTATTGTACTTTATTTATTTAGAATTGAGGATTTTTCTTTTCTACTAAACGATATTCAGAAGCCCCAGCTTTTGGAGCTAGCTCAATACAGTTAGCGCACAGCCTCGTTGACCACGAACGTCGGGTGCGCGAGCTCCAAAGACCACGAATCTGGAAATATACTCCAGCATTGCACCCCTCCCTCCACCTCCCCTCACTTCTCTAAATAACTATCAACCAGACGACTCATCCGCGATTGCTCCAGCTTCCTCTCCATTCCACGACTGACCACAACGTCCAAATTGTGCAGAGTGGCCTCTGCTGGCATACGGAAAGCCACATTTCCTCATTTATATCCCTTACCGCGAGACATTGCTGCATAGTGGTTGGACAAGATGCGGTTGGATGTAAAGGTATGCATATCTTACTTTTTTCAGTCCAGTTGATTTGTCCTGGACAGCCTGCGCTTCAGGATATTTTGCCTCAAAATATTGTAAAGCTGCTACAGAAATCAACAGCGCAGACAAGATGACAAGTACTAATTCGGCTTTTCGAATCCAGAGACAGTTATTTGCGCGGAGCGAGAGAGTCAAGGGGATTGATTTCCACCCTGTCGAGCCATGGATCTTGACAACTTTATATAGCGGTATGTTACGAGGCGCATTCAGCAAACGCAATTGCTGATTTCTCCCAGGTCATGTTTATATTTGGTCATACGAGACCCAGGTATGGTCCGCAGATTTGTTATAAGTGGAATATAAACTCACCATCTCCAGGCAATAGTCAAGACCTTTGAACTGACCGATGTCCCTGTACGAGCCGGACGATTCATTGCGCGCAAAAACTGGATCGTCTGCGGTTCAGATGATTTCCAGCTTCGAGTATACAATTACAACACCTCCGAGAAGATCACTTCCTTCGAAGCCCACCCAGATTATATTCGCGCGATCGTAGTTCACCCCTCACAACCATTCGTTTTGACAGCTTCCGATGACATGACCATCAAGCTATGGGATTGGGACAAGGGATGGAAGTGTGTACAGATTTTTGAAGGACACAGCCATTATGTTATGGGACTGGCCATCAACCCCAAAGATACCAACACATTCGCATCAGCATGTTTAGATAGGACGGTCAAGATCTGGAGCTTAGGCTCTTCGACTGCCAACTTCACCCTCGAGGCGCACGAGACGAAAGGCGTCAACCATGTTGACTACTACCCGCAATCCGACAAGCCATACCTCCTCACTACCTCCGACGACAGGACAGTCAAGATTTGGGACTACACCACTAAGTCCTTGATCGCAACTCTAGAAGGCCATACCAGCAATGTTTCCTTCGCTTGCTACCACCCAGAATTGCCAGTCATCATTTCCGGTTCAGAAGATGGAACAGTTAAGATTTGGCACGCCAACACATACAGGCTCGAGCAATCACTGAACTACGGTCTGGAGCGAGCATGGTGTGTAAGCTACCAGAGGGGCAAGCAGGGTGTTGCTGTTGGTTTTGATGAGGGTGCCGTGGTTGTCAAGATGGGACGAGAAGAGCCAGCAGTGTCCATGGATGGCTCTGGGAAATTGATTTGGGCTAGGCATAGCGAGATTATCTCGTCGAGAATCGATTCCGCAAGTGAGTCATATGGCAACGAGGAATGCTACAAGGTGCTAATAATACTGCAGGTTCCTCCCTCAAAGATAGCGATCCAATATCCCTCCCTACCAAAGATCTCGGCACCTGCGAAGTCTACCCACAAACTCTCCTCCACTCTCCCAACGGTCGATGGGCATCAGTCTGCGGTGATGGGGAGTTCATCATTTACACCGCTCTCGCTTGGAGGAATAAGGCTTTCGGCTCTGCTCTGGACTTCGCTTGGGGCTCTGTTGCGAATGGAAACGATTACGCCATCCGAGAGTCGGCCACGAGCGTTAAAATCTTCCGAAACTTTGACGAAAAAAAGTCTGGACCTCTCGACGTTGGCTTCCAGGCTGAAGGGTTGACTGGTGGTGTTCTACTCGGTGTTAAGGGCCAAGGGGGTGTTGGTTTCTACGACTGGCAAACTGGTGGCTTGGTCAGAAGAATCGAAGTTGACCCGAAAGAAGTTTACTGGTCTGAAAGCGGCGAGCTGGTCGCAATTGCCTGTGAAGATACATTTTACGTCTTGCGGTTCTCACGAGAGAACTACATCGCGGCTGTCCAGAATGGAGAGATTGACGACGATGGATGTGAGGCTGCTTTCGAAGTAGTCACCGATATCAATGAGAGGTGAGTAATGTAACTTGAACGTCCTCGACATTGCTAACAGTTTTCAAGCGTGCGAACAGGTGAATGGGTCGGAGACTGCTTCATCTACACAAATAGCACAAACCGTCTCAACTACCTTGTTGGCGACCAAACATACACAATTTCACACTTCGATCAGTCAATGTACATTCTTGGTTACATTCAACGCGATTCTAGAATTTACCTGGCGGACAAAGATGTCAACGTTACTTCTTTCGCTCTGTCTCTCGAAGTCGTCGAGTACCAAACTCTTGTTCTTCGTGGTGACATGGAGGAGGCGCAAGAACGTCTTCCTAATATCCCACAGGACCAGCTCAACAAAATCGCTCGCTTCCTCGAAGGTCAAGGTCACAAGGAACTTGCTCTCGAAGTTGCGACTGATTCCGAGCACAAGTTTGAGCTCGCCCTGGCCCTTGGTCAACTACCTATAGCGTTGGAGCTAGCGAGGGAAGCCGACGTTGAGCACAAGTGGAAGACAGTCGGTGATGCTGCTCTAGCAGGCTGGGATTTAGCACTTGCTGCTGAGTGTTTCACAAACGGCAAGGATCTCGGCTCATTACTGCTGCTGCACTCATCCACTGGTGACCGCGAAGGACTGAGAGCTCTTTCGCAGCAGGCCTCAGCGGCGGGCGCACACAATGTTGCCTTCACCTGCTTATGGCAGCTCGGAGATGTTCAAGGTTGTATTGATCTTTTGACGAAGACCGGTCGAACATCAGAAGCCGTGCTCTTCTCGCAGACGTACAAGCCAAGTGCCACAGTCGCAACAGTTGCTCTGTGGAAGGAAAGCTTGGAGAAGGAGAAGAAGGGCAGAGTAGCCAAGACAGTGGGTGTGCCAGGTGAAGACGAAGAGTTGTTCCCCGAGTGGGAGGAGTACCTGAGATTAGAGAGTGAAGGCACTGTAAACTTGATCGATGTCAACGGTCATGATGAGGGAGCGAATACGAACGAGGTAGTTAATGGTGACGGTCCTGATCCAGATGCGGAAGCGGTGTGAGAAGGAACGTTAGTAGAGGCTTAAGAGAGGTCTTTAGCCAAGCACATTTTGTCTGCATCAAATTAGAAGATAATGCCATTGATGACATTGAAATATTGGAGTTGAAAGGGCAAAAGTGTAGCTTTCAATCATAGCTATGTACAAGGAATTGAGAACATTGTCTTAAAGCATCTACCAGTCTGGATCCGGAAAGCTAAGTTAAATAAGACAAGACCTAACCCCAATATTCCTATAGGTGGAGAAATAGAAGCGCAAAGACTCGAAGCTTAGCATGGCCAAGATTGCTGTATGCTCAAGATAGTCTTGGAACAGGGTTGTATGATTGAGTTGTAGACAAACATGGATGAGGCTTTCTCTTTTCGACAACTGGTCTGGTCTACATTAGAGTTGCCGTAAGTGTCATATGCCGCTAATCTGGAACTTGCCGACAATGAAATGACTCCCACCAATCGCCAACTACTGTACCACTACACTACTACAATAACTCTGTCTCCCCTAAATAAGCGACATGCACTACGTCGCTCCTTCGAACCATCTGGCTCTCTTCAGCTCTCGAACCTCACTCCAAACCTATTATTATTAGGCGACAAATCCCCTATCGTCAGACCAACTCTCAATCCCAACCCTACCCAACGAACCCAATCAATCAATCAATAATAATGACATCCATCTCAACCCCACCACAAGGCTAGACAACCCTCTCAAAACTAACCTTAGCTTTCTCCTCCCTACTACCAAGTCTAAACGGCTACTAACTCGTAACTCCCACAGCAAAAATATACGATCTCCAAAGATTAGAAGGACAATCTGACTCTCCTAACCAAGCTAATATCCACGAGGAAGATGTGCCAATTCAAATACTTACGCCACAAACCCTAGGTCCTTTCCTTTCCCCAGCCACACCGGAGAAATATCATGAAGGAGGAGGAACTAGTTGAGTGCAGTGCAAAATAGGGGATGGATGGATACCCCTGTTTCGAACACTGATACTAATACCACTCAGTCATTAACCTCTCCGCTAGCTAGCTAGCTAGCTAGTCCGTGAAGTAATTTACCAACTAACTACCTAACGAACCATCGGATGCATCCATCCACTAACCAACTATCTCACTTAGTCTCCTAAAGAGCCTAAAGAGCCCAAAAAGCCCAAAAATACTCCCTAAAGATACTCTAAAAAATATACCTTACGCTACCTACCTCTACAGTCAAGAGCTAGTTAGTTAGGGAGGGAGGGGTAAAGGATCAACGTTCATTTCCCCGCGGTATAGAAATGTATAGAAATGTATACATCAGATAGATCATACATAGGTAGGTGCTGTTAATCCTCCCTCCCTCCCCCGCCTTGATCCTCCGTCCCTCCTAGTCTGATTATCTACCGCTGTACATCCATAATAGCAAGCGCAGATCTCCTTTCGTGATCATAGCCGCCTCTATGAATGAGATGAAGACTTACAGTAGTAAGAGGAATCTGGTATGAAAAATTTAAGATTGATATGCTTGTATTTTAGAGTTTTTTGAGATTTTTTTTTAGGGTTTCCAGGGGGCGGGATTGAGGGAGGGAAGAGAGTCTGAAGGAAGGGAAGGGAAGGGAAGAGAAGAGAAGAGAAGAGGAGAGGGGGGAGGGGTTGTGGAGGGTGTGGGGGTGGGGGAGATGGATGGATGGGTGGAGAGGAGAGGTTTGTTTGAGTAGGGGGTAGGGGTTGAGGTAGGGTATCGAGTTTTGTCTTTGAGTAGGTAGGGAGGGGAAGCGTGAAAATAACATGTAAAGTTCTCTCTATTTTAGTTTGAAAACGGTTTTGGGGGGCGGGGGGGGGGGTTTAACCTTTCGGGTGGGTAGATAGGTTGGGTATAGGGATTGGAAGGTATTGCGTAGGATATACATACTGTTGTATAACTATAGTACTGCTGTATAACTATAGTACTCCCACACTTATTACTTGTTTGCATTCCGTAAAACTAAGTTTGATTCGACGAACTCGATCTCCGTGTGTTTTTGGATTTAAAGTTTATGCTTAATGATGGAGGAAGGATGGAAGGATGGAAGGAAGGATGGAAGGTAGGTAGGTGTCGTTATAGGAGATGGGGGATATAGATAGGGGACTAGGTTGGGCTCTATATTATAGTGTGTCTACCTTAGCTTACGGTAGATTGATTTTAGGAAGGTTTAATCTAACGGGATTGATTTTGCGTTTTGCCTTTTGCCTTTTTGTGTTAGAACTGTTATATTGGCGTTGTTATATTAGAATTGCTTTTTTTATTAGAACTGCTATATCAGAACCGTTATAAGCTAATAAGCTATATAAAAGTTT
>JAJONI010001410.1:0-12386 GCA_022190145.1 Pezicula rhizophila | reverse complement strand
CACTACAAAGAGCATACTGTGTAATATGCACTAGTCTGCCCTGTAGCCTGGGTTAGTAGTATAAACCACCTACAACCTAGGTCTAGTCTACTGACATTAACTTATTGAATTTACTACCTAAGGTAGGTTTTAGTGTATTTTAGGTAAAACTTAAGGCACCAATTCTGCCACTGATGGCATTAGATCAACTGGGCATATTAATAAGTTATGATATTTTGCTAAGAGCTTTACTTGTTATGCTGGCTTTCATGCGCTTTAAGACGACGTTTGCTACTCAAGCTTTTACCACATTCTTTGCACTTGAAACGCTTCACCCCACAATTCTTCTGGTGCGCTTGGAGGCCGCTTTCTGACTTGAAGCCTTGGCGGGACCTGCATCCCTCGCGGGTGCATTTGTACAGGCGCTCTTCTACCCCACAAGTCTCCTGGTGCTGCTTGAGGTGTGCTTTTGTCTTGAAGCCTTGGCGGGACCTGCATCCCTCGCGGAAACATTTGTATGGACGACTTTCTACACCACAAGTCTTCTGGTGCTGTTTAAGGTTGTCCTCTGTTAAAAAGCCTTGTGGAAACTTGCATCCCTTACGAGTGCAGAAGAAGTTGCGCCCCTTGTGGTCTTTGCGGTAATGCTTGACAAGTTGTTTTTTCGAGCGAAATCGCTTGTCGCACAAAGTGCATACATGCCTCCACCGTCGTTGCTTTAAGACTTTCGGATCCTCACCCTTGTCCTATAACAGTTAGTCTATAAAGAGAAAAATACGTGCTAGTAACGTACCCTCTCATTGGCCTTATGTGCCCAGTCTATTCTACTTTGGCTAAGAAGGCATGGCAGATGTTTGTGGGCAGGATAATTACATCTTCCAGAGCCATCATCGCGAGACCCAAATTTCGCAAAGCATTCCCCACGACCTGTATTCCTGTTCCGTGGATCGAGGCACAGATGGAAAGGGTTGGAACACCCATACTTCCCTCCATTACATAGATGGGAGATTTCAAGCCCCCCTATTTATCATTAGCGTCTTTACATCTAAAAGTAGATGTTACATACTAATGACCATGGCTTCCCATTCCCAGGGCGATATTCTTCCAGTGGCCAGCCCGATCCGTCTAAGTAATTCTGTCGGTGCGTGACGTTTGGATTTTTGTGCCTTTATCAACTGCTCGGCATTAAAAGTCAGGCACTCATTGCAACGTTTTGACATATCGGTCAGGTTCTGGTTAGAGGCCATTGCGTCTTTTCCAAACATTTCTACCGGTTTGTCAACATGAATGCCTAGCCAACGAAATACTATCAGTCTATTTTTCCGGCGATAGCGCTTGCTTGTACCTCGCCGTATGTATCGCCCTCTAGTCGTCTGATAGTGCGATTCATCTGGGCCGCCTTCTTGCCAAAATTCATCTCTCTCCTCTTGCGTCAGGCGCTTGACTTGGTTAAAACCTGGTAGGTATCTAGAGGTCCCATCATCAACGACTCCAGCCCATGGGTCATCCTGATCATCGCTGTCCGAGTCCGAGTCCGAGTCCGAGTCATCATTATCGTCGACGTCGTCCAGGTCATCATTGTCTTCCTCGGATATGTCAGATGGGCTTTCGTCTTCCTTATCTGATTGATCGGATTCATTGTTGTCATCCTGGAAGAAAGCGGGATCTATGTTGGCGTTTGCATCACCATGGTCGGTGTGATGTGAGCATTGGGGGCTACAAGGCGGATTAGAGGGATTCAGCGGGCTCGATGGTCTTGGCGGACTCGAGAGATCTGGATATTGATTGCCCAAAAATTCATCATCAAATTCCTCTCTATCGACCATATATATCAGGCCGCCTTCTCCATTGTACATCCATGTCCTGTCGAAAGAATCCAGGGTCTCGTAAGGCCCGCCATTGTAGTCCATCACATACGGGTTGTCCAACAAAGCTTTGTGCTGTAATGGCATGAAGAGCCATCTCTGGAGGCGAGCATTAAACGCTTCAGCCCAAAAGGCAGCTTGAAGAGGGCCTGGCATGTCTTCTGGGACTGGAGATCTCTTTTCCCTTAAAAGTACCTCGATAGCCATGAGGGAGGCTCTGCCACAAGTCCAGGAGTCGCCATAGTTGATATCTCTGAAGTGCAGCCATTTGATGGCTGTGGATATGTCTTCTCCGTATACCTTGTTAAGACGAACAATAAAATTCCTGGCCAAGGTTACCGACTCCATCTGGTAACCGATGTTGCTGTCATATACAGTAGGGACCCCAGTTACCGAGTCGATCCAGAGAACTACCCAGTGATTACCCATGGGATTTAATATCCAACCGCTCCCTTTCCTGGCATCTAGGCCCTTCGGTCGTATGCAGACTGGCCACTCATCCTCTTGTAGGTTAAGTAGAGTAGGTGGAAAGCTTGGTCCGCACACAGCATAGTCGCCGGGACAATCCGAAAGAACTCTTGACTCGTCCATTATCATACAGAGGCCCGCGAACATGGTCTCTCCCGAAAGCCACTCGCCCTGTAAAGTTCCGTCAGGCTTGAGTACAAGGGATGTCATCTCAAAGGCAACATATTCCTCTGTTGGAAGATCTCTATAGTATAGGATGTCATCGTATCCATTGGCTTGGTTCACGTTTCTATATCGCGCAGCTAGGTCATCACCTCCCAAACTGGAAGGGGTATTTACTTTGTCATGTGCTACAGAATTCGCCTTCTCCGTGGTATCATTGGATGGCAGAACAGCTTCACTAGTCTTCGATGCAGATTCGGCTTGATCAGGATCTGATGGGAGAGGTTCTTCTTCTTGGGGAAACTCTTGAAGAAAGTTGGTAGTCGGTGTGCTCTCCTGTTGCCTTACAGCATTTGTTACCTCCGGTGATGCATGCTCTCCAATTGCTTTAGCTGAGGGGGACTTGCGGCTATTAATCTGAGGTTCCTCTTGGTTGTCTGGTGTTGGAACTAGAGACTGCTGGAGTACTTCGCTTGGCTTGACTGGTTTGGATCCTCTAATGAGCCAACGTTCCAATAAGGTACGGGGGGCCTGTCCAGTGGCGAGTATCCCTTTGCTTGAGCCGCTTGTAGGTGCTCGCTTGTCTGGTGATGCTTGAGGGCCGGATTTAAGCGAGGATTCATATCGGGCTCTTTTTGCTTGATTGTCTGTAGACCTATCGCTTAGAGATCTTTGGTGGGATAGGTTGCTACGCTCTTTTGAACTAGCTCTCCAAGGTTTATTCTCCTTATCTCTTGAACGGTCTCCAGGCCTGGTTCTGTCTGAAGAGGGCTTTCTTGACGAGTATCGTTCCCTTGACCGGCTTCTGGCCGCACGTCTATTGTCTTGGGGCAAGCCTCGATAGCCAACCTGCCTAGGTGACCGACTTCTTCCATTGTCTTGTCTTCTGTAGTCCGGCCTGTAGTAGTCCCCTTGCCGATTTTGTGCTTTGGGCTTGTAGAAATCTTGCTCTTGTCTTGCCGGCGATCTTCGTTCCCTCGATCGGCTCCTGCTTGCACGCCTTCTGTCGTCTTGAGGTCTTGAACTGGGATTCAGGGAGGGGTTTTGCAGTGGCTTGTCCGGTTGTCCTCTTTCCGGTGGTGTTCGTTCTCTCGGCCGGCTTGCATGCTCTCTATTGTCTTGCTGCTTGTCTTGGGGCTCGGAGAGATCCTTCGCCCATTTTCCCTTGCCTTCTCGCTTGTTCTTGCGACGCAGCTGCCGGCACTCTCTGTTCTTCTGAGTCTTGGACTTCTGCTCTGGCTGCTCTGGCTGCTGCCCGCTTGCATCGTCGGCCATGATGCCACAATTCAAATGTAGTCCAAATGCAATCCGAACTCAATTACCACCAATTCAATGGTTCACGATTCAGCTGCACTTGCAACAGTAGACTTACCTGATATCTACTCAATAGGACCAATTCCGTCTTGAGCTTTCAGCTGTGCTGCATCCAGAGAAATCTGGCGCAATACAAAGGAAATCTACCAAATTGCATGCACAACTTGGAAGAGTGTAAAAAAATGAAGACTTTCCGCAAATGCAGTCAGTTTCCGACTTGTTCTTTCTTTAATAACAGTTAAACTGTCGGGGAACTGTGATTCCTCTTAGAAAGCCAAAGTAAGGAGAGAAGAAGAGGATTCTCAAACCCGTGAAGTTTCCCTATATGGACTTTCGTTTAAGTCTCACTAGTGCCCCACCCATCTCCTCCCCGCATGAGCCCAACAGTTCTCATAGACATATCATGGCTAAAAGAGTCTTGAGAAAATGTACTGGTAGCTATTCTGTCTGGTTCAATTGATGAACGTTGGTAAGTGAACATGTTGATTTCCCAGTCCTATGCTCGCGTTATCTTCCACTGACTCCTACGTTGAATAGTTGCTTGAGTGTCTATCCAGTGCCCTTCCCAATTTGTCCTCGTATCATTAGGTATCCTTTCCACTGGAATCTACGAGTTATCCTCCCAGAGGATTTTTGGCCTTCCTACATCATCAACTCTTTGGGTCCTCCATCGAATACCTTGATACTCGACTCTTCCACCAAGATCTCGTCGGCTCCTTGAGTCGGCGGCTGGATATACACTGGATTGGCTTATCGGCCGTCATGGAAGACATGGAACCAGTGTTTTGGCACTTGGCATACTCAACTCCACTTTACGGAAACGCAAGAGCAGACATATACCTCATACTTTCGCTATCTTATGGTGTGAGCCTTGATGGCAGTGTTCATGGTCTTTGGGTCTGCAGTCGAGATCTCTCTACGTGGCGAACTTGAGCCCATGAGAGGAACGATCACTTCCCTCTAGCCAACTGGTCCGGAAGCTCCTTGAGCTGCCAGTCGACTTCTTACCTAGCCATAATCCTCGAACGTTAAAGCTATCTCAAGAGATATGAGGCTTGTCGAGATGCAAATTCTTTATTACTCCACTAAAATCTTTATAGTCTCATAAGAAAATGCATCTTTTGGTCCACGAACTTTCGGGTCCTCACGACAATCCCATTGTGATAGTCTGCTTGCTCCCTGTTTCTAGAGCTCCTGACAACATGTAGCAATCGTCAGAATTACTGCTCGAATTTCACCTTTTATGTGGCATCTCACGTAAAAGTCCTGTACTGTTGTTAGCACCCACAATTAATGCCCTATCCAAATGTTTCTTACACCTCTTCAATATCTTCCACTCATTTGACACATCCTCTGAAATATACAAGTTACAAGCACGAAGTATGCGTCGTCAGAATAAGCATCCCGACTAAAATCGGTTAACAAACGCCGAGGGAAAACTTTGCGCGGCCGGGAATAATCAATTACGGGTAATCTACTCGTAATCTATTTCATCTACATCCATCTGCTCATTATTATAGGGAAGCTCCTGTAGTCCCCTGTCCACCCCAAAGCCAATCGGCTTAGGTTTCATACCAAAAAATAATTTAACTTCCGCCTCCGTCATCCCTTCCGTGCTGTCTATGCCCCAAATAACATATTGCTCGATTAAACCGTTGACCTTATTCACGATGTGCGGATTCGTCTTCATCTGAATTTTTTGGGCCAGGTCCCGTCTGTCCATCTCGTCCTTGTTCTTACGATCGACCAGCTCCTTGATCAATTTTCTTTCCCATTCTGTGGTGGTATCTTGCTTTGGGGCTACACGGCCGTCGGTGTACGCATCACGGATTTCCAGGGTCACCACGGGAGCTTTCGAACCCTGGGGAGCTGGCATTTTTGGAGATGCTGGGCTTATCATTGACCAAGTCAGCTTGTTTCCGAGTTCCTCTTTGTCTACCGGCAGGGTATGCATCCATTCTTCGTAAGGGATGTCGTAGATATCTCCCATCTCGATAATGTCCAAACAGTAATTGGCGAAATCTGGACAACGTGCACTTAGCGATCTCATCCGAGTGCGCCATAAGTCCATATTTCCGACTAAGATAAGAACGTGTCTAGGCCTTGAGATCGCTACGTTCATGCGATTCCATGTACCCAAAAATCCAATCGCTGATCCATCATGTTCATTTGCCGGAGTCAAACAGGTTAGGACGATATCTCCTTCATCCCCTTGGAATGAGTCAATAGTTCCAACGAACAGGGTAACGTTGTTGATATCTCTGATGTCTAGCTGCTCCTCTAGCTCGCCCAACTGTGCAGAGAATGGTACCTGGATAATGATTCTGCCGGAGTAGTCTGGCTTGGCTTTGTTGAAGTCCGTGATGAATTCCAATATCGCGTTAAGATTGGCGTAATTGACGGTTGATAGTGAGCCTGCAGGTCTTCCAGATCGGCCCCTCACATTTAGGAAATACCGCCGATTTTGGGGACCAAACGTGCCATTTGCCCTAGGGCGCCTATACATATTATACCGACTGTTCTGGAACCAGTCTCGGAACTGAGCATACTCGGCTTCGGCGTCTGATCGACCTTGGTACATAAGTGGTCCATAACGGGCCAGCACTCCCACCATTTTGGCCAGTTCTTTAGGAAGTCTGTAGGTTACTTGAAGCCTTTTGAACTCGACATCCATATTCTCGCAACATCTCTCGAATATTGAGATTTGCTTCTGAGCTCCGACGAACAAGTTCCAATCTGAGGACTGTACAATTGGTTGGAGTTGCTTATGGTCACCCACTAAAAAGGTCATACTGGCATTAAATGACAACGGAATAGCGTCGCTCCATTCTTGATCAAATCCTGCTTCATCAATGATCACAATTCCGGACTTCTGAAGGCGGTCGATAAAGTCAGGGCTACCCTCCCTTAATAGTTCCAGATTATTGCACGTCGATATGATCATGGTAGACCCATGTAGGACCTCATGGAAACTCTTAAGCTTCTTCCAGAACTCAGACCAGGCCTTAGCACTAAGTACTTCTTTTCTTTCGGTCATCCTACGGTAGCTCTGGTACCAGTCATCTAAACCCGGCTTCCCTGCCTGGTAGTCTTTCACACCAGTATCGATTGCCTTGTGGAACCATTGATATTTCCGAAGATCGCGACATTCTGGGTTATCGTTCTCTGGGGTTGCAGGTGACTGATAAAGGAATTCCTTCGCCATTTCTTGAGACCTCTTTTTTGTTGGCATCAATGTCATTTGGAGCTTCTGCCTGAAGACAGGGCCACACTTATCCTCTATTTTCTTGATCCGGCCAGCAATTTTCCTAGCCACAGCGAACGTAGCGGCCTGTGATGGAGCACATACCACGCAAGCGGCATCTAAAAGGTTTGCAATGTTGGCTACCCAAGATATCACCTCGGACTTTCCTGTACCAGGGGGCCCTTGGAGAAACGACAGTCCCATGTCCGTGAATAGTGGCAGGTCGACTGCATTCCTCTGTAGCTGGTTCAAGCCTATAATATCCAGTGCGTCTGAGACCAGTTTCAGTTCTGCGAGGTTCTTCGTGCGCACGAGGTTGCCAATTTGACTCTTTCTAGGCAAGTTATCATATCCACGTCCGAGAATATGTTCAGTTAACCAACATCGATCGAGCTTCCTAATGCGTTGGATTGCGTCAAATGAACGTTTCGCTGGCTCCTTGTTGAACTCGGCTATCAGATGTACCTTCTTTTCCCCGTCGACGAAAGGTACAGGGGCGTCTTTTTTCTGAACCCATTGGAGACTGAGGCCGCTTCTTCTCCCTTGCTTAGTAGTGACCGATGTTAACTCCCAGGCATCTTCACGGTATTGCTGTGACGCTGGATCTGATGTCATGTCGACGTCTTCTGGGGCGAGCCACATGTGAAACTTTGTTCCGGTAGGTATCTTAGGGTCCGAGTAGTTATCAGGGCAGCTAACGTGGACTTTGAAGAGCCATTTCTTCTCGTCTTTGACATCCTGGACGACAGTAGCTTTGTGGCTCCGCTTGTTGTTGAATATCTTCTCGAGCACATTTTGCTGGAAATTGACCTCGGCGATACATGCTAAGCTCATCATAGCACACCATTCATTCAAAGATGTGTACCAACTTCTGTTTCCGAACTTTGCGTACTTTAGCTCGTAGTCGTCAGTGTTATCTTCTGGGTTGTCTTTCTTCATCCAGTCACAGATTGGCAAGTCCTTTTTCCCGCTAAAATACAGTTGCAGGTTCGACATTGGGTCCCCATCCTCGATTGGCGACATTTTGAATGGTTCGTGGTCTGGGAATATCCCCTTCTTGAGCACTGCATCTAGTTTCTCAAGCCAGTACTTGTCCTGTGCGTATCGAGCGTTCATGTTGATGCCCCGGAGAATCGTGCAACGGACCTTTGTCCTGAGCTTTCCGACCAACTCATGCAGCTCATCGTCTGGTGATAATCCAGGGACTTTGAGGTCTACCTTAGGGCTAAATACTTGAACCGGATCCTTGTCGTTGACCACCATTCCGAAACTTAGCACACTGAGTCCTGAGTTGTACTTCTGTGCCATCCGAGTAAGAACATCATCCGCAGGTCTTGGAATTGTCATATTATGAAGCAACTCAGCAATTGCAGTCTCATTGACGTGGCCACCATCTAGGAAATTGCAGTTAATTGTCTTCTCTGCAGACTTTTCCATGATCTCCATATGCTCCGAGCCGATAATGAGATTGTCAACAACTTCATGCAAGTGAACTCGCGGCCTCTTGATGCGGCACGTTGGGTTGAAGCTTTCCGGTGAGAAGACTACCCGAAAATCGTGGCCTTTATTGTCGAGCCAGTCAACGGAGTCGCTCGTAGAAACCATGATAGTGCACTTATCCCTTAGAGGTTCGTACGGTACATCTTTTCCCCTTGGCTTCATTTCTTGCCAGTCGATCAAGGTTTTCCCAAGTTCTGCCATCTTCTCTTGTCTTGACATTTGAGGCTTCTGGGGCTGCCCTGACTTGGACTGTTTCTTGCTCTTAGTGACACGGCCTGAGCTAGCACCTCCTGCGTGTTGACGGTAAGGTAGAGAGGAAGCCATCCAACGAGCAACACGGACAGAGAGAGATCTGTCGTTCTTTTCGATCTTCTCTCGACTGGCATTCTTCTTGCTTGCTCGCTTTTCGTTGACATGTCTCCTATGGGCCTTCTTTCCAAGTGGCTTCTCATGATAGGACTTTTCTTCATGGAGCGGAACTTCGTTTAAGGATGACCGATCCATTGCTTTCTTGACAAAGAGTTCCAGAGAGGAGGTAGCAGTATAGAGCAACAGCGCGACGGATGCAGCAGTGAGTGCCATGCGGACTGGTTGTATCGCGAGGGAGGGTCGCATTGCAAGGAAGACAGCAGCGATGGCCGTGTTGAGAGAACGCTGCAGCATAGCGACGGTTGTGGCCAAGAGTTGTAATGCCAGGATAGTAACCATCATCGCGAGGCCGAGGGGAGCTATGGCGAAGGGAAGAAGACCTAATGATTGAGAATGGAACTTCTTGGCGTATCGTGCACGCGCTTCTTTGGCTTTGAAGTTTCTGGCCATTCTATTGCGTTCTATTGGGCCTGGCGTGCAGCAAAGGTACCCATACCGACAGACGGAAACCTTCTTATCAAAAAAGCCGAACATAGTGGCGACTTTATGTGGTTTAGGACGTGACGGGTCCGTTGAGTAGGATGACAGATATGTAGTCCAGTGATCTGTCTTGTGTCGAGGTGATCGCGGTAGAGGTGCGTTCTATGTCCTTAGGTTAGATCGTCCATAGTGAAGTTGAGAAGGTGGAACTTACTTTGCGATCTGATTCGGTGGTACGCCGAAGTTGAGGATGGTCCGCGCTGCTGGAGGTATTCTATTCCTTGATTAGATCTTCCATGTGGACTTTGGGGATCGAACTTACTTACTGTGTGCTCTCACCTCGTCGAAGTTGAGGACTGGTCCCGCAGTTTGGAGGTAGCTCCCGCAATTCCCCTGATATTGATGCGGAACTCACAGTCAATTCACTTCGATTGACGCGTAATTGAAGCTGAATACGACTGGCTAAGGTCTCGTCGCCGCAATCCAAAGTGAATCAGATTCTGTATGCCTTCACAAACGTAGTTCGCGATAGCAACACCCAAAGACCATACGGTAAAAGGGGGGGTTTTCAAGTGAAGTCCGTCCGCATATGCAGCTGGTCTCCGGCCTTTTTTTTTCTTTGATAACAGTCAAAAACCGCTGGGGAATAGTCATTCCTCGTAGAAATCCAAGGTGAAGAGAAAAGATGGAATTGCTACGCGAAAGCTGAGGATATACTCGCTAGCGCGGTTTTCACCACGCAAGGCCCTCATAACCCTCTCAGCCTTGCACAATATGTGAAGCGTCACAGCATGTCAATGAGTCATAGTCGCAAAGTTTTCATCCGACTGGATCATGACTTTAAGAGATCTGGTCATGGTGCCCCAGAAGTATCCCTTAAATCAGCCTATATGTTACTAGAAGAAGAAGCTGCTATATATCTCGAGAGTTTTGGCGATTGTAAGTAGATGGAAGCAGGTCGCAAAAGAAAATGTGAAGGAGTTTCGTGAGTATCTGGGTATTCTTTCTTTCCACGATTCGCCCATTGCCCCTGGGCTCCTGATCTTCTTACCTTCTTCATAGTTGTGAAAGGCGATTTCCTTGTTACCGTCGCGATGCCCACTTAAGAGATTGCAGCCGCTGGTTGAAATCAACCAACTAACGACGATTGTATTCGCATCGCCCGTACGGTGCAACCAGTTTAGCTTTGCATACATTAAGCTGGTGAGCTCTCACTTTGCAGATGTAATTCCCCGTTTGTCAAGAGGAGTCTCAAGCTTGTCCTGAGTCGCCGCCTAGCCCATCAAATCCAGTGATGCATCTTCCAAGGCTGTGATTGTGAAAAGTATAGGTAACCTAATTCTCGCAGAGAAGTAATTTGATGTGCAGCTCAGTTTGCAGCAAGTGCCATTGAGAACGAGTTGGAGGAGAACAAGCCTACCAGTTCCAATCAAGAATCCCCTTGTTCTTCACATATTGCGTCTCGTTCAAGAGTTTCTTTCCGTTAATATTTATGGCAAATAGCACCTTGGTTTATGCGAATATCTTGTATTTTTGTGATTCGATCTTCGGCAAGCTTGAAATTGTTGTCGATTACAAAACTCGCAAACTTGACAAGTTTCATGACTTACTCGTTATAGATTACTCACGAGTTCGTTCCCACGATCGGCTTGGGACTCTTTCCAAATGAGTATCTAACGGGCCAGAGGACTCATGATCTGCCAAGCGATCTTGAAATAGCATTCTCCTGGCATTGATATTTGAACGAATGGCTTTCAAATCGAAGTTATGGCATCCCCTGCAGAGCGGTGCATCTCCCATCGTTGCAGGACCAATCTTCGACCCTTGCAGGAGTTTCGTACCTAGACATACTTCTTCATTAACATATTTTAAGCATATAGGAGTATTGCACCCATATATTATGTTCCTTAGGGTCGTATCAAATCGCTATTACAACTAACCTGGAACGATTTCACATATGGAGAAAACACGTTAGTATATGCCGTATTGAAGAGCTCCCAAATTGAAAAAGGAAGAGTTTGCAGGTCTGTTGGAGATCCCCAAAAATTGCCTGGTTTAGCGGGCCATAAACCCACAATCTTGGATGTTTTCCAGCTTACAAAGGGCATCGTCGCAATGGGCGGCAATGGCCTCCGATGAATAAGTGCTAGATCGGGTAGCTCACCTGGCTCCTTTTGGCTAGCGTGATAGGAGATATACAAAGCGCTGGCTCGAGCGCTGAGGAAAGAAGGGCTGGCATTAGATGTCAATGACACGCCTAAGCTCGTACATTTAATATGGCCAGCATATTATGGAGTCTGTACCGTAGTTGAGATGGCGAAGTCGCCGAGGAAGGGTAATTTTGAAGGGGTACATCAAGAGGTTGATAACAGAGTGTAGAGAGCATACCTGAAGAATCTTCCGAGTATAGCATTCGAGTATCAATTTTCTATCGCTGCCAAGTGGAAGGCAGACCTTAGCATAGGATGCCAGAGGAACTTTTCGGATATATATGAGTTGACAAGCACTCCTGAGGAAAGTCCGTCCAGTTTATGGAAAGTAGATAATCCTAAACATAGAATGTTCAAGGAGAATCTCGTCCAGTATGGAGAGGATGGGATAATCCTAAACATAGAATGTTCAAGGAGAATCTTGTCAAGTATGGAGAGGATAGACAATCGATAGTCCTAAATTGTTAGAGAAGTCTTTTGTGTGTATAGGAAGAAACAGGCAATAACCACCGAGTCAAGCGATCAGCGCAGTATGTTGAGGAAATCTGCCGAATATCGAGGAGGAAGCATAGTCCTGAACATAGAATGTTCAAGGAGAATCTCGTCCAGTATGGAGAGTATAGAAAGTAGATAATCCTAAACATAGAATGTTCAAGGAGAATCGAGTATAGGATCATCCTAAACATAGAATGTTCAAGGAGAATCGAGTATAGGATCATCCTAAACATAGGATGTTCAAGGAGAATCGAGTATAGGATCATCCTGAACATAGGATGTTCAAGGAGAATCGAGTAT
>JAJONI010001409.1:0-12389 GCA_022190145.1 Pezicula rhizophila | reverse complement strand
ATTATCTGAAGTCTCAGATTTGTAGTTTCGAGTGTTAATATACCACTAACAATAACTAAAATTGTAAGTTAGGATGACTGCTTATTTGTTGTAATTCATGAAACAAGAGAGTAGGGTATGAAGAGCTGGATATCTTTGAGTTGTGTTGTAGTCTTAGACACCTAAGTTTGTTAGTAACGTACTTATATGCCTGGAGTGGGGGTAGCTGCCAGTAGTGGATGGTACATTTGGTTGACTCTCGTGAGTCGCTAGATTGAGATGAGTTTCTTGATGGTTGTGGTGTTTAAAGACTCTATATCTTGACAGAGTCTTTTTGGATGAAGCTTTAAAACAATCAAGCAGCTATTACAATAAAAGCACAGATACAGCAAAATGTACTAACTTGAATAGCGCAGAAGTAAAGCATTAGCAGGATAACCAGCGACGACTTTTGAGGTGCCACCCCCAAAAAAGCAATGGCAGTAGACTGAGAACTTTTAGTTGCTACCAAATACAACTACAATCTTAAAAGCTCCAATATCATGCATGCCCGGTGAGAAAATACAAAGCAAACGGCCAAACTCCAAAACTCCAGAAAACAAGAAAGTTTCCAAAAAAAATCAAAGTCCTCTCTGCTTAAGAATATCCTTCAGTAACTTCTGAAAGCCAAGAACATTCGGAGGACAAATCAAAGTACGATGGCCACCCTTAACAAAGTGAAAGTTAGGCATCTCAACAAAGTCTTTCCACTTGGAGATATAGCCATCAAACCATTCATCTACATTCTTGGCCGCAACGATAGGGAGGGGTTCAACGTAGAAGATATCCATAGTTTTTACCGTTCCGCTTGGGTCGTAATTTGAGGATATGATTTTGAGATTGTATGCGAGATCAGCCCAAGTTTCTAGACGTTGTTTGGTGAGTCCTAGTTCTCCAATACGATGAGGTGGTGCTTGTTTCAAGATGAGAAGAAGAACTTCTTCTTTTGAGACAGAGGCTTCAGAGGTCTTGCGGAGATCGGATAGCATTTTATAGGCGTGACTTTCATCAATTAGACCTAGGAAGAACCCAAGTGTGCAAGTCACCTCGTTCCAATCGTAACTTTGAGCTCGCTTTTTGAAATGTGGTGGTTGATCGAGAGTTCCTACGAATCTCACTTCGTCGCCTGCTGTTTCTAAGAGTTTGGTTATTTCGAATGTGAGGATCGATCCGAAAGAGTAACCACAGATTGCGTAGGGCCCTTTAGGTTGTACTCGTTTGATTGCTTGATGATATGTTTGAGTCATTTCGGTGACACTTGTGAAGAAGGGTTCACCGTCGAAACCGCGTGCTCGTAAGGCGTAAACTGGGCGGTCGGTTAGGTAGTGAGCTAGATTCATGAAGATTAGGCATTCGCCCATGCCCTATATACCTTGAGTTAGTCTATACCACTTAAATTATTAATAGGCTAGAGCGTTAAAGTTCGAGGAGTAAAATGTGCAGTTGACGAAAACATACAGGGTGGATGAACCAGATGGGAGTCTTGGATCCTCGAGGTTGCAGAATAACCACAGGTTCGTATTCATTGTCTTTGATACTTTGCATCTTTCCTAGAGCTTCGGCAAGGTCCCGGACAACTGGATGAGTGAAGCATGTGGTCAAAGGGATTTCAATGCCAAGTCGGGTTTGGAGATGCTGCTTCAAGGTCAACATATCGACCGAGCTCACCCCCATGTCAAAAAGATTGCTATTGATACCAAGATCTGTAGCACTCGTATTGAAGAGTTTCCGAAAGACGTCCAGGATAGCAATTTCTGTCTCCGTGTGAGGCAACTCTTGCAAATTTTGCCGATATTGTTGGATCACCTTGTCGTCAAGTTCCTCATATGTGGCATATATGCCTTGCTCGAAGGCCTTTCGAATCTTCGACCTCGACAGCTTTCCAAGAGAAGACTTTATCAACAAATGGGGCGCAAGAGGAATGATCTTGAAGGGTCGAACTCCACAGTATGTCACCGTAGCTCGTGAGATGGAAGTAGCAGTTTCGGCCCAGCTCTTGATGTCATTAGGCGCATATTGTGGAAGATAAACAATGCACAGAGTCTCTGTTGGGAAGCCATTTGGACGGTAGCTGAAGGCCACGTTGAAAGAAGGCGTAGTGCCAGGAATATGGGCTTCTTCGATCGCTGCCTCTATAGCTTGAGGCGAATGATTGACACCATTAATTACGAGTGTCTCTTTCTCTCGACCTGCGATATGAAGACAACCAGAAGCATCTAGACGGGCTAGATCTCCAGTGATAAACCAGCCATCTTTGGTGAATGCAGCGTCTGTTTCCTCTTGATTGTTAAAATAAGCTGAGAAAACCACAGGACCCGAGACTTGAAGGGCGCCAATCTCATTCATTTCAGCGATGGACCCCTCGTCCCGCATTATTCTCATAGACATTCCGGGGATGCATGAGCCAAGAGACGCGAATTCGGTATTGCTTGCATTGTAATTTGCAGGACAGTCCTTCGAGTATATGCTTCCAGCACATGTCTCAGTCATGCCAAAACCGGGGCAGATGAAGCTGGTCGGTGCTCCATATTTCTGTAGCTGTCTCGTCAAAGTATCGCAGGTTTCAACGATATTGGACTCTCCGCCGGAAACCAAAACTCGTAACGAGGTGAGGTCGAAGTCGTGATTGGTTTTCGACTCAACAGACCTTTCAGCAACGGGATTAGTTTGCGTAAGCCGCAACAACAGCATGGAATAAAATAGCACCAGTAGAGGACAGAGAGGATAGAAGGTAATGGGTAAGGTAATAAGTGAAAGAAGTCGAAAGAAGCAATGGAAAACATACAGGACTGATGACTGTGCATTGCTGAAGCGTCCGTTTGTCGAGGCCTGAGGATCTCCTAGACTTCGTACAATGTTCGCAAGAAAGAAGTTCGGGGCAAACGTGTATGACACTTGGTGTTTTTCGATAAGCTGCAGAAACAGCAATGGCTCGCTCGCGATCTCTTTTGGAACATGTACTTGGTCGGCTCCTAGTCGCATGGCCTGGAGATGAATTTCAGTTAAATTGGCGACATGGTCAAGGCCCACCCAATTCAAGAACGTTTCTGTCTCCAGTCTATGAAATGTAGACTTTCCCTTGATGGCATGCAATATCTGTCCATGGCGGAGCTCGACTGCCTTTGCGTTTCCAGTACTTCCTGAGGTGAGCATGAGAACAGCTAGATTATCCTCCTTCTTGAGAGAACCTAGGTGATCTTGATGTACTTGATGCTCAATAACTGTACCGTGAAGTGAGGCTACCCTGTCAATTACAGAAATAAGTATTAATAACTTAGAAGCAGCGTATATGACTTACATTATGACTTCTCTGGTGGTAAGGATATTGAGACCACCTATGTCCAGAAACTCATGGTGAAGGTCATCGGTTGTAATGATCAGAGGACCTTGGAGTAAGACTTGCAAATGAAGGATATGCTTTCGTCGTTGCTCGAGATCTTTGGGAAAGAGCGGCGAAATGCATGGTACAAGGCCTGCTAAAACTACGGCCCAGAACCAAATGATGGCATCAAAATGGTTGTCGAAATGGAGCAAAACCACCGAGCCGTCTTCCAAAAAGAACTTGTGTTTGAGTTGATTAGATCTGAATTCTGCAAGGTCAAGAAGATCTTGGTAAGTCAACTGAGTTGGAGCATGGCCCTTGCCAACAGTTTCATACAAGATAAGCCCAGTCCCTAAGGGGTGGGCGGCGGCTTTTTTGATTAGGTCGTACAGATTTCTCAAAGGCGGAGCCATTGAAATCAGACATGTAAAGATTGCCTTGGCTTTGTCGCTGATGATCACAGCCTTCCCAAGGTCTTGTTGCTGCAACGGCAAGAAGTAACAGTGCTAGGTCAAAGTCTCTTTAAGATATTGGAAGGGTGGGCAAGATCGTATTGCTAAGAAGAAACTTTACAGAAGAAAAGTGGGAAAGTTGAAAGGCAGGCAAAGCTAGAAGCGCAGTATTGTGGAAAGGAAGGATTAGTGAAATTCCTTTGGTGGGTTGAAATTTGCTTGAAGGTGCTTGGTTTTATGTGGTGAATAGACGAATCTATGTCAAGATGATAAAGTGGGAATACGTCAACCCGAATAGGTGCCTTGCAGTCCTCGAAGGCATATAGAGAGGGGCCGGAAGCTCCTTGATCAAGTCGTCCACCGAAATAGCAGTACATAGAGATTTCCTTTCTAATACATTAAGACAAATAAACACACTAATACGAACACCTCTTATGCTCCTTTTTAATAATAATAATAATAATTAAGTCACCAACAACAAAACATAGAACCATACCTTAGGTAACTATTATCAAATACCAAGAGCTCCTACAGCCAAATGCCTCGAACCTCAACAGCTACACCACAACAACATAATAGTAAAGCCTAGAGTAAGCTTCGGTCCTTAATTATTCTCATCAATTTATTGCAATTGCTGAAGGTACAGTACTTTGTCTAATGTAGGCTCCAACTTGAGCTCTTTAATGGCTAGTCAACTTTCTGACCAGTTCATTTCATCATAGCAGCTTATGGAGGAGAGCAAGCCTACTTAATAGTTTTGGCTAAGAAAGCAATCCCAAGAAAAACCGTGCTAGGCAACTTTATCCCTACGCCCAATTGCATTGCTCTAAGGCCAAGCATTATCTGCTGTTGTCTGTAAACGCTGATACCGTATTAACCAGTTTCCAGGATATTAATTTGAATAGCTATCTGTTCAGACATAAGACATGAAACTTGAGTAATCTACTTGATTTAGGTACCTAACTGTCTATTCTTACAAGCCACTTAGCCTTATAATTACAGAACACCGTCAGCACCTGAAAATAAGCTTGATTTATTGTTTCATGCTAAATTCTAGGTATCATGCTATTATACAGTCATCATGAGGTCGATCATTTCACGTTTAAGTATCAACCTCCATTGACTCGCCCTCGGCCTCGGTACCTTCAGTACCATCTGCAACGAGATCTACCCATTGCTTGACCTCCTGTCCATCATAAAGCTTGAAAGCCTCAATTCCCTTCTCTCCCTCTCCCTTTAGACCCACAACACCGACACTACAGTTCTCTACCGTCAATTCCTTATCCTGGGCCAGACTCTCCTTCAATGCCCTCAGTCCATGCTTAACAAGCTCGTTCCGATCACACTTGGCAAACTCATCCAAGTTGCGCTCCAAGTATGTTCGTGCCATCTGACTTCTTGCTCCGATTGCACATGCTACCATCTCTTGTGTCATGCCCGAGGGCTGGAATTCGAAAAGATGAGGGCCAGTCTCATCAACACCTGTGACGAGAAGGCCTACACCGTAAGGTCGTTTGCCATAATGCTGGGTGTTTGTCTGCGCGCGGTCACCGATGGCTGTTACAATACGCTCGAGCGGAATGGCGCGGCCATAAGTCAGGCGGGATGCGAGGGCTTGTTGCTTCATGAAGTTGGAAAGCACGCGGGCATCAGAAGCCAATCCTGCTAATGAAAGTCCTAGATGCTCGTCGATGGCGATGATCTTCTTTTGGTATGAGGAGAGTTCTTCGGCATTGCGCTGGAAAGGAACGAATGTTAGTTTGGTGTTCATTTGCTTGCTTTGAATTTAGAATTGGGCTTTACCTTTAATGCTACCAGAACGGCGTGTGTCTTGCTAACTATACCCACAACGACTGAACCCTGCTTTACTGCTTCGGAGGCATACTCGACTTGGAAAATGCGGCCTTGTGGTGAGCTAACAAGTTATCAGTATGCTTTGTCCAACGCGGCTATGAAGACGAGCTTGCTTCACAACTTACAAAGTGACGGAATCGTTATCGTAGTTATTCCTGAACATCGTGACGTGTATGCAGCTTCAACCGCTAGTTCTGCGTGAGGAATAAGTGTCGTCGAGGTGGTGAGATTGGAGAATGAAGTTGAATCTGGGGTTGGGGATTTGGAAAGAGGCAGACACGCTGACGAGCACTGGAAGCTCCCAAGCTCGCCAAGGGAAGTGATTGACGCCGCCTTGACGCCAGCCCCGAAGAGTTAATCCGGCTCCGTGCCAGGGATTTGGACCTCAGCCTCAAGACAAGCTCCAGGATTACGACGATAACCTCACGACTCAAGCCGGCCTTCCAAAACGAACCTCTACTTCCAGTATATGTGTCGCCTTTTCAAACAGAAGACGTCCCTGCGAGATATTGTATAATTGCATCATATCTTTGCACGAGAATCAAAAAGTAGTACCCCGCGCATCCAGCCCTACCTCACGAGCCAGCTCATCCCACCACAGCAACGCCGGAGACAACTCTCCACACCTCCATCACCATGACGGCAGGTCTCAAGACGATCATTTCTCTCTCATTTGTATGATTTATCCCCTTCTTGCATCCTCCAAGCAACCAAAGCTAATACCATATGCCAACTCAGGTCCTAGCAATCGGTTTCCTCCTCGTAATCCTCTCCTGCGCCCTCTTTAAACAATACCTGCCCCTCCTCGTTGTCGCAACCTACGTCCTTGCCCCTCTTCCAAACTGGATCTGCGGACGCTGCGCGAATCCTGATGATTTCGTTGAGTCGTCTGGCAATGCCGTGATTGATTTTGGGCGTTTCTGTACTGGATTCCTGGTCTTGATGGGTGTTGGTATGTTTCACTCTATACGCTATTGTATTTTATGTACTAATTTTCCGATTGCACAGCTCTACCAGTTGTTCTTGCACATTCACAGATTATCCAGTTCCCCGCTATGGTCATGTCGGTTATTGGAGGCTTACTGATCTATGGAACCATCATTAGCTTCGGAATGTTCTTCCAGGAGGAGCAGGAGTTCTAGGCTTGAACATGAATATTAAAATAGTCAACGGTTCGATATGAGGTACGATAGGTGGAAAGGTGGGCAGGTTTTGATCAATTTTGTATCTGTATATCAGCATCAGCGGAGCCAAGGTTAAGGGATTCTCTTGATTTGCGATGGGAGTTAGCACGTAGCACCTTATTCTGTTATATTCTATTCCTTTCCTTCTATCTTGTGGGTATCGTTGAGTATGGTAGTGGTACCGTCTATATGCTTGTTTATAAACGCCACTTGTTATAAACGCCATAAACCCACCCTTTAATACGTTGAGTATTCCTCCGGCCCAAAACAAAAACTCCGTAAAATCAACTCCTCGCGACTCATGACAAGACAAGATTTGCTCTTCAACGTCCTCATCCAGCTGTTACTGAAAGTAGTCAAGTTCGTTCAAGAATTTGAGCAACTCAATCAACCCGACTACTCGCCCTCGCCATCACCCAGTTTTCCAAAAACACCCAAAGTGCCACCCAGCTTCGTCAACATCTCCTCCCTCTCCGCATGCGGCGTACTCAAAGCAGTAACTGCACCGCCAGCACCAATATGCCACACCTCTTTTCCCTCGTCCATGCCCTCATCATCCCACCTAAACATACAACGAATAGAAACACTGAAATCGCCTCTTCCACCAACATCCATATAGCCGACGACACCACTGTACAAACTGCGATCTTTATGACCTTCAATTTGGCGCAGAATTTCGCAACTGCGTTTCTTGGGAGCTCCAGTCATGCTTCCAGGTGGGAGGGAGGCGGCTAGAACATCGATTCCAGTGTATCTTCTCTTTTGCGCCTCTTCGATTTCTTTTTCTCCCATCTCGTGGTCTGGGAGAGGTAGTGCTGATGGAATATTTCCTTCGACGATAGAAATCATTTGGAATACGGATGCATACTCTTCTACTACCATCAGTCTCGGTACAGTGACATTTCCACTTCCTAGAACGCCGTGTAGATCATGGCGGACTAGATCTACGATCATCAGATTCTCAGCTTGCTCTTTTGGGACTTGAAGAAGAGTTTTTGCTCGACTAAGACTTGTGACTGTGGATGATTTCTTGACTGTTCCCTTCATGGGGCGGAGGGAGCAGAGTCCTGTTCGATTATCCCAGGATAGAAATCGTTCGGGAGAGGATGATACGATGGTTGCAGAGCCGAGACTAAGGCATGAGGCAAATGGGGCTGGCTGCCGCTTTCGAAGTGTTTTATACAGAGACCAGGCGGTTTCTATAGTAGAATTACGTGATTGCAGTCCTTGGAAACTATATGTAATCAAATTAGCTTAAGTAACTCAAAACAGTTTCCATATTGTAACCATAACAAGAACAATTGCGGGAAACGGTAACTTACCAAGCGAACTTTGCAGCCGCAGAGATATCCTGCAAGGACCCAAGAATATGTTTTGTAGGTGTAGCACGTGGAAGCGTCACAGTGGTTTGATCCGTCAAACATAACTCGTAAGAATCTCCGGCTTTTATATATTCCTGGCACTGGCGGACTTTAGTCTCGTATTCCGAATCAATTGGTCTGCTGATTACACTGGGTAAGAGTGCCCGTTGCTATTTAAAACTTATTAGCAGAGCCTGGTGAAAAAAGTTAAGTTTTTATGTAAGTTGGCTATCAATATAGAGACATCAGACGGGGATGAAAACCGCATTCAAGCATAGAAGTTAATTTGGCTATAGGCACGAATTCGAGGAGATGGAGGAACTCACCTTCGCCAACTTTGGGTAAGAACCACCCAAACTTTTCACCATTTTATCCAGCCAGCAGTCGTCCAATCCTGAAAATCCATTGCACTCCAGTGATTGTACATAGATTATGTTTTTCATATGATCAACGACAATACTGCGAGTGACCCAGACAAAACACAAGTCCGGACGTCTTTGATCCCTTTTGCCAGATTCGACATTGATACTTTCCAAACCTAGTTCGTATGTTGTATAGCCCATAAATCCTCCCCAGAAGGGTGATTCATTGCCATGGTCTTTGATATTTTGTCGCCTTTGATCAATATAATGGCTCATGAACTGCCAGACGCCACCATAAGATTGTAGTGGAATTTTCTCTCCCCTGTGCTCTTCTGGAAGAAAGCGTAATTGTCCTAAAAAAATGCTAAGAGTCAGTCATATCTCCATAATATGTAATGATTTATAGAGAATGATACGATCCAGGAGCGAATCAACATAGGTCTGTGAAACACTGGTTTCTCAAGCGACTAAAGCCAGCTCTTCATCATGGACCAAAAGGAGATTATTTGGAGTGATTAAATGCAACACAAAATAGAAGAAGTGACCGTAGCCTAGTTATTCTTACGTTGGTAGATGGTGAGGCTGTCATCTCCGGTCCGGTACTCCATTCTGGTGCACTCCTGCGCCTCTAGGCCAAGAATACTATATCTTCCCCTGACATCCGAAGCTCCGACAGCTTGGACTTCTGCATTATTAGTTGATTCCAAGAGAACAGAATTCGCATTCGTCAATCCATTCGATTCCATAAAATTCATTATTGAAAATCCACTTGGTATATTGATCTTCTGGGCTCTGTAAGAAGCACCCAAACCTTCAGCCTGGAAACGAAGTTCCCACGGAACATCAGAACAGCGTCCAGAAGTTTTCTTGTCACCGTAAAGAATTTGGCTTTCCAAAGCTTGGGATAGTAGGCTTGCCCGCGTAGCAACTTCTCCTCTGATGGTGCCTTGGTAATTAATTTTGTGCTTCCGGGCCAGTTGGTTCCATGCTTGAGCATGCTTGAACCAGTTTTTAACGACCTTCTGGCTCTCAATGTCCGTACATATAGATTCCGGATGATATTGTAATCCCCAAAATGGCTTTGTCCTGTGTCGAACCGCCATTAGAATCCTCTCGTCGTCTTGCCACCCGTCCTCAGCTTCAACCCAAGCCTGAGGTAATAAGTCCGGCGAATTTGCTGATGTATGCCACTTTTGCAGATCTTCCCAATGGCCAGAGTCTATACAATCTTGCCCAATATCAACACATAAACTGTGATAAAGTGTGGCCTTAATATCACCAACTTTCTTGAAGATATCCTCTTCTCCTCCTACCCCGCCACTTCCGCCAATATGCTTTATACTTCTCACGATGCCGTGCATCGGATTTCTCAACCTTCTGATTTTCCCTCCAAATTCTAAGCATAAGCTTTGAAATCCCAAACAAATGCCCAGAACTGGAAGCATCTCGTCGTCACACAATCGCCAAATGCGCTTCATAATCCCAACATCGTTCTCATTTTCCGGATGACCCGGTCCAGGACCACAGACTACCGCTGCATAATTTCTCAGCTCAGCATACAAAAGGGAGTCTGTGGAGAAACGACTGTCGTCGATTTTGAGGGTTCGAACGGAGCAAGAGAGAGAGGTTTCGAGAAGGGAGATGATGTTCGAGGAGAAGGAGTCATAGGCATCTATGAAGAGGATCAAAGATTTCGGGACAAGCATTTTCGAGGGAAGACCATCTGCGATATGGTCTTGAGGAGATTCTGATGGGATTTGGAGAAAAGGCATGCTTTCCTTGTAACAGTTCGAGTCATGGCGCGTTATTACGGTTCGAGAATTTTCTACTTCGCTGACATGTACTGTAGCCTTGCAAGTCTATCTCAGCCTTGTGCTGTTGACATTCTAAGTACTTTTTATCTGCGTCTTCCTACTTTCACTTGCACTCTCCCAATAATTAGTCCGGTCCAAAGATTTGAGAGTATGAGTAGTTCACTTGGTCTTGGGTCTTGGGTCTCATCCAGGATGTACTGTGATGAGTCCCAGTGCCGCTTTCTATGTCTACAGTCAGCCTTGCTGCTGGCCAATCAGAACTACGTCGCAAGTCGCAAACCCCAAACGACGACGACGTCAGGTTTTCAGCCTTGTATATGTCAGCACAATACTAACGCTTCAGCAGCACGCGTCGCACGCCGCTGGACAGGAGTCACAGGCTCAATGATGACCCCGATGTCCCTGGCTCTTCAATTAGTTCCTCAAAATGACAGAGCGCAAGTTGTCTGAGGCTGGGTCCTCCACGAAGGAGCCCAAGATCCCCATACCTCCTGCTTCGTTCCGTATGCCGCCCTTTCCTGCGGTCTGCTCATTGAAGCTCTCACTTACAGCTCAATAGCAACACACAATTCGCCTCGAGTGTGGTTCCTCACCTCGGCACTCTCACCTCTCTCTGTCCGGTTAATTCGCCTTCTCCTCGCTCATGGCGACTATGTCGCAGCGGGTCTCCCGCCCTCGGAAATCGAGGATGAAGACCGGAGTACAGAGTTCAGAGAACTGATTAACGAGTGTAAGAGTGGACGAAAGGATAGAGAGGGGTGGAAGGATCGGATCCGTGGGATACGCTGTGATGGGAGGATTATGGGACAGTGCGGGGCTGCCATTGCTGAGGCCGTAGAGACCTTTGGGAGAATAGATATCTTGTTGTGTTGTACATCTGAAGGTATGATTATTCTTCCTTATAATCACAAAGAGTCAGTTACTGACAATACACCTTTAGCTGTCGTGGGAACAGTAGAAGAACTGTCCACTAATTCGGCAACCCAGAATCTGGTTCGCGGCCAATTTGAAGTAATCTTCTTCAGCCAAGTCAACTTTATAAAAGCAACGCTCCCTTTGCTACGCGAAAAACACACTGGTCACATCATAATTCTAACAGGGATAACTGGTCATATTGGGACGCCAGGAATGCCAATGTATTGTGCTTCAACCTGGGCTTTAGAAGGCTACTGCGACTCGCTCGCTTATGAGATCGCTCCCTTCAACATCAAGATGACGATCGTACAACCCAATAAGGAGATTCCCGTCTTATCAAATAAAATCATATTTTCGCCTCAATTGCCACAGTATGAGAGTGGTAATAATCCCGCCCCAGGCTTACGGGATATACTAAGCAATGTTGTAAATATAAACCCGGACACCCGCATCGACAAACAAAACGGAAGTAGCATTGTCTCTCGCTACCCTCGCCTCCCAGCCGAAGCCCGAGATAGACTAGTCCTTGAGACAGTGCATGCACTGACAGCAATAGGCGGGCACGAGAATCCGCCTGCAAGACATATCGTGGGGTTCGAGGGAGTAGCAAGTGTAAAAGAGAAGTTGAAGACGGTTAGTGAAGAGCTGGAGGACTTTGTCGAGGTGAGTTGCGCTGTTGATATCTTCAAGAGCGATGTTGGGAGGGCGGCACTCAGTGGTGCGAATAAGGGGGCAGGCAGTGATGGGGCTAGTCAAAATAGCGGTGGCCCAGCGACTTGATGTTTAGCTGTGGACTTGATGTTTAGCTGTGTTTATGGGAAATGTTTTCTGTTGTTTCTAACTGTATTATCTGCGTGGTTGTATCACATAGATTTGAAGAATGAGAAGTTTGTCTATTTAGTGCTGTATTTGTCTCCAAACTTAGTGAGTTACTCAGGTTATCTCAAGCTAGGCGAGTAAGTGAGTTGGTCAAATCAAGAGAGTAATGCAAACCAATCGAGTTGCTAAAATACTAAAATAGTAAGTCATTCGGACTAAAGTGAGTTAGCCACGTAAGTTAGGCAGCTTAGGTAAAGTGAGTCACATTTATAGGGAGTCAAATGAATT
>JAJONI010001408.1:0-12400 GCA_022190145.1 Pezicula rhizophila | reverse complement strand
CTATAACTTCTAGTTAGAGTTGATAACTCTATTGATTCTCTATAGCTAGAGCGAGCTATTTATATCAACTCACTTATTACAAGGCAATAAGACAGTAATTCCCCTTACACGTAACTATGATAATTGAAATTCCTTATTCAAAAGAGTTATACCAAAGGCTTCCTTCGTCCTACGTAATAAAGGCCTAAATAGCCTCGAGGAATACGCGTATTATAGGCGGCAATCCCCGGAGGTGTAGAATATACCGTGGAGCCTAAGGTAGCTATAGTAATATCGTGTGGAGACAAAGGGGTAGAGGTGGCACATTCTACAATTCCAACGGCCTCACTCAGATTCTAATAAGGCTCAGCCAGTGGCTCAAATACGGAATTTTTAAGCAAGCTACCATATCTCGCCTTTTATTTAAAGTTAGAATTCACGATTCGCTTGACCCTATCTATAGTGAGTTTGATGTATTACTTTTTATTTCAACGGCCTCTCCCTCTTCTTTAACAACGTAACGCTCAATATTAGATCTTTATCAAGCCTACTCTCTCTCGTATACTGTTAATAGCTTCTCCACATTCCACGGCCGCAAAGCCGTTCTACCTGCCGAGATCGCCTTACATATCGAGAGATACATAAATGCATACAGCAAAAAAACTTACTCTAGTTCAAAATGCGACAGTGTTTTAGTGTGAGGTTAGATGTGAGCCCGTCATTGTTATCTAATAAAACCTAGATCTTGAGAATGCGTTGAATTCGCATTCTCCAACGACATTCTCAGATTGTTAACGTTTTGTGCGGTATGTTAGTTGCTAAGATTATTGGCCTAGAGCATAGCTTATGTATAGGCTCTTGTATCTGATTACTATGCAAAAATCTTAAGTTCCTGCCTACACCATAAATACTAATTGGCTGATCATAATAGTCTTCACTCGACGCTGCTCATTTCAAGATTCTCAAAATCTCTTTGATCACGTTTATTACCTCTCTTCGGCGACGGAATGACGAGGGGTGGACTACACCAGTGGTACGATGGACGGAAGGCGAGAAAATTGCCCGGAAAGATGGTGGGCCTCCAAGAGCTACGGGATTCCACCATTGAGGAGTCTGTGCAGAAGTTCGAGAGGCACAAACAGGCTTCATCCACCCAGGTGGAACAGCTTATCAAAGATCGCGACGGTTCTCTGGTACAATTCGAGCAACTCTCTTCGAAGAATGCGCGGCTTGTTGACGTGAACAAAGATCAAACTAGTCAGAACGAGCGTTCCAAGACTCAAAGTGGTAACGGTCAGGAAGCTTACACCAACCATCATAAGGACAAGTCATCGATGCACGGAGATGATATAAGCTTTCGTTCCGGGAACACCACGCTCTACAACTCTGCTATTGGCGCTGTAAGCAGTTACCCGCAGCCAGTGGACCAAGACTCGAATACGGAACCTACCACAGTTATCTCCGCTGCTTACGTCGTCAATATTCGAAAAGTTCAGGCAAAGAAGTTGAATTGGAAGAAGGGAGGCGCGACTCTAGCTAAGGGTATTTCTAAAGGCTTCAAGGGTGCGTTCTTGACCGTAGGACAAGAGAGGAATCAGTGGCAAGGTCAGCCTAGCGACAATATGGGTTTGCCCTACAACATAACGATAGCATCAATGGATTCTACCAGTCAAATAGGACTAAACACCCCGCGTCGCTCGCTCTCGAATGATCCAACACCACAGAATAGTTTTGGCTCCTTTAAGAAAACGTCCACAATGCCCAAAACAAGATCATGTGGGGATCTCTCGGCTACTACTAGAGAGCATCCATCAAACTTGTTCAGGTTAGAATTGGGCGAGGCGAGACGGAAGGTTATGAACGACGTCAGGTTCCTAGCGGCGTCACTCGCTGTATAGAAGAAGTTGAGCTGCGAGACAATGCTAAAGAGGATCCTCAGAATGGCTGAAACCTCTATGGTCGTTCAAGAAATCAGAGTAGCTTCCGCCGCCATAATGCTCCCTTCCGTGAGGGTTGGAGACTCCTATTCGTATGCTCTTGCCAAGATGCAGAGGTAAACGGAGTCTGCTGGCCATCGACCGAGGAAGAAGGTTGTGTAAGCTACTTCCATCGATCGTTCAATTCCTATAGTCATGTCGCATTCAGCACAATGCACGATAAAATTTATCCCAAGTTCCCAACTCCATAATGGCCGACAGCGTGATTTATTGTCTCGCTCAGAGTGCGCACAACAAACTCTCTCTCGAAGCTTCGAGCGCTGACCTGGATCTTCGGCGCATTCTTGGTTACGCGAATGTGCTCGATTATCTTACTGCCAAACTCGTTGATTTCGGATATGAGAGGAATAGCGATAGTACACATCTCAAAGATGCTGCTGTTGTAAAAATGGAGCCGGCCACACCATCTGGGCCGATCAAGTAATTAGCAACAACGAAGACGACTGGGACTCAGAATCCCCTGAGGATTCTGAGATTTCGGACTTCGAAGAAAGTTGTGACGACTCTGACTCCGATTCCGTGGAGAGTTTTGAGGGAGAGGAGAGTGAGGACAACAGCCTGTGGGGAACAAGTGTACGTGTCGATCGGCATAGCACAAAGGCTGGGATATAAGTGTCTGTTCAAGAGATCAAGGAATCCGATAGGAGCGCAATATGCGGTTCTGATCGAAACCGCGACTTTCATGGTAGCAGTCGGTCACCTGTTCGAGCACCTGTTCGAGCCCCTGCTCCATCCTGAATCCGATGCTCCGAAACAGACGACCTCTTCATCCTTAATACTCTCGATTCTGCCTTCTATAATAGAGGGTTTAATCCTTTATACACCAGAGCAGGGAGGGAAAGGGATCTTCTCGACAGAGAGACAACCAAGTAGACTGTCGAAAGCGAGAAGTCCCGGGAAAGATGATGATAGAGCTTCGAGGACCCGTTGTGGGCAGTGATTGTAGAACATACCAGCTATTCTGATTATGACTGTCCTCCCCGCCTGCTCCTCATCTTCCCTTAGCCCACCAACTTCAACAATGTTCTCGACATGACAGCCGTATCCTCTATCCTCGATTCTCTCAACAATCTGATCGATGTTATCCTTCTGACCGACAAAGGTAACGGTTGCGCTATTCGTAATTAAACTGACGCTGACATCCTCCAAGAATTTGAGTTCCTGCACCCCCTCATTGATGGAGAGGATGCATGCCGCGCAAGTCATACCGGCGATGTTAAGCGCGGCTGTAAACTTTTGGGCCTCAGGGATAGTCACTATAACATCCTTAGACATCTCGACCTTCTCGTTCGACTTCTGACAAGTAACACAGTGCTATATATGCTTCTCATTAGGTTGATGGTTGGCATCGTCTAGGAATCTCGGGGGTATTGTCGACTGGCGCCATGAGAGTGTTGATGCCTGTTTTCTCAGCGTCTGAGCGGCCTGTTCTAACCATTCTGGGTGAGCGTCGACTTCCTCTTGCTCGCCGATGATATGGCCGAGTTCGTCTTCGGTCCGCACGCTCTAGGCCTCGAATGCGGCGTCTGATAAGGCTCGAGATATGTCCGTTGCAGAGAGCCCTCGTGTGATACGTAGTTGGCAGTAGTCGGTAGCGGCGCTGGCTGTAATGCACTGAGGACCTCTTCGATATAGAAGAGGCATGAGGCACAGTGGATGTTGTTTATCAGGAGAGTTGTAGAGACATGGCCCGTGGGCAGCGGCTGTGGATGGAGTGCCATTCGTTTGTGGCAATCTCCAGAGGCTTGGCCGAAATTCCGACATGCGAATGCTTTGCCAGCACCTAGATAGTGAGGAGTTAGTGAATATCGTCCCGAATGATGCAAGAGGTAAAGCGACACCGACAATGGCTGCAGATGGATTAAACCCAATTTGAGGAGGTTGATGAAAGAGATTGATTTCGCGCAATGCTAGTACTTTTCTGCTTAGGCTGGACGAGTAAAGGCGAGCAAAGTGAATTTACTACTGACTAAATATTGTGGATGTGCGGTGGATGATGATAATGCAGGATATACCCAATGCAATGAATGAAAACAAAAAGCCCGAGTGCCAAGCGTCCCAGATTTAGCAAGTTGATAAAGTAATCGCAAATTCCTTATCGGAGAGCGAGATTTGCGCGGGCTGTAGCACATGTCAAGACCTAATTGTTTTACCAGGCTGTAGAATCCAGCAGAAAAACCCGGGTTATGATTAGTAAGGGCTAGAAGATGACATAAACCTTGAAAGTGCTCCAGATGGCCCACTCTCTCGATGAGATCGGCAAGGGCTGTGGGTGGAGAGGCCTAATCCAGTTTAGCCTCAGAGCAAGTTTGAGTGCGTTTTCTGAACGCTCGCTGACTATCGCGCTTTTTCTCTCCTTTCGTAGTCTATTTTCTACCATTTAACTACCAGATGCCGATCCAAGAGCCTCTTCTCTCCCCATCAAAAGAAGTTTCAGATCTCCCACTCACGGACGCAACAGCGAATACCATCATAACGGATATGTCCTCAATGTTCTCTACCGCCACTGGCACTCCGCTATACTCCTCGACATAGATGCCGATATCTAGGAGTGCTTATGCTGGGACATGTATCTTCCTGATAGTTCTCGCTATTATTTTCCGCTTCCTCATCGCCTTCAAGTCCGTGCTTGAAGAGCGCTGGATCGATGCTGAGCTTAGTAGCCGGTATGCAATAACCTCGAACCTTTCCATATTCCCATGCATTCTTCCCATGTTTTCTTCGATCGTTCTAGATCACATCGTCAAATAGGAGGTCTTTCGAATCGAGACAGGAGCATCCAGCTTGATTCGTTCTAACCTATATTAAAATTAGTCAATCTTCAGTAGTAGCTAGATATTCTTAGATATTCTGCAAACCATGAAGGACTATGTATACATCGTCCTGCCTTTTTCTGAGTTCATCGAGGCTTCGAAAGAGTGTCGGCAGTTCGGGAGCATTCCGAGTTGGTCGATAAGGCTGAGGTCGAGATCGAGCGGGAGATAGACGCAAGGTTACCTGAAACATGGCGCGGATCTTTTTTAAGCGACAAGCGCTCCTAGCGCCCCTAACTAACAATGCTTTCGTAGCATTCTTGTGGGACTCTAAGGCTCAGATAAGGTTACTTATAAGTTTCGACAATGATATAAGCTTAATGGTAGTGCTGTGCTAGATGAGTCTTGTTACACTATAAAAAGAGGCTCTCAGCAAATCAAGCATAAAGGCGACGATGCGAACGTAATTTTCTAAATAACTGGCGTCAGGAGTGCTCAGGAGTGGCCATAGTACGCAAGGCTATAGGAATTTTCAATGTGTGCACAGATTTTGAAAAGCCTAAGTTAGTGGACTATTCAAGGTCAATTGTATACCCCTTTATTTATTGATTACACGGTGAATGGAACACCAAACTAGGGCTATTCATAGCTTTATATGCGACCGTCTTTTATATGGTATTCAACCCATAGATACACTGGTATTTCAATATATTTATGCCGTAAAGGTCTCAAATCCAGGTGCAAAAACCCTCCTAGTACGGCCTTGTTTACGAAGTGGTGGAAGGCAAATCACCTCTATAAAATTAAGTTTAAGCCTTTGGTTGCTCTTTGAATTACAGCACAAGATGCCAGCTCTTGCGACAAACCGAGCTTGGAAGTCATGAATCAAACCCAGAATCCTTAGTCACTCTCACCCCCACAAGTTAAGCTTTCAAATTTGTCACCAAGGTACTTTTCATGAAGCCTCTCTTCGCAAATCCCAATGCCTGGTGTAGAAGGTATTGTTCATTTCGAGGAGCGGCACGGACAAGCGTCTCAAAGGGCATGATAGCCTTCCTAGCTATAACCAAGACCCTCCACGATTGGCAAGGGCCTGTTTCATTCTGCTCATTGACAGCCTCCCAGCGCAGAATTACATTCGCGTCATCGTCAGGCTTTGAAACCTGCATCTGGTTAAGGGTCCCTGTGATATGCGAGTAGTCTAACCAAAGCTTTTCTTTAGGTCCGGGGATAGCATGTGAAAGACTGATATTCTCTGAGAATCGGACGGTTCCAGAGCAACAGGAGCAGAAGTTTCCGAAGGATGTATTGTCCTGATGTGTTTCCAGGTTTGTGCACGGTCTTCAACGCACTCTGATTGTCGGTGAAGATAGTGACTTTACTACTTTGACAGTCGGGGCTTGTTTCCAAGATCTGGAGGGCTAGGTAGATGCCTTGCAGTTCAGCCGCGTATACAGTGCTCTCTGTGTCGCGTCCCATATAGCAGGAGCTCTTATGGAGCGTGGGGCTATTTGGCGAGGTAGGTGTTAGGAGGACGACTGCTGCGGATCCAACATGACTATTGATGCCACTGCCGTCTGTGTAGATGCAGGTCGTGTTCGCGGTCGTGCAGATGTTCTTATGGTGCAGGATAGCATCTTCGGGCGTGGCGTCGATGGTGATCATTGGTGGTCTCCACCACGGCGTGATGATATGAGAGTGGCGGCGTTCTAGGTTGACGTGGTTAACTTGGTAATGTCTTCGCAGCTTCTCCCTATGATGATATAGAGGGCTGTCCTTGGTACCCTTGGGGTCGAATTCGGTTGACTTGTATAGTGGTGAGGATATGATGCGCAGGGCGGAGTGAAGGCTGGTCTTTTCCATCTGTTGGTCGAGTGGTAAGAGGTATGCCTCTATCTCTACCGCGTTTGCGGCAGTGGTGCGGAACGCCCCTGTTATGACTTGGGCAGCCCTTCTTTGTATAGGTGCTAGAATGTGTGCCGTTCTGGTCTTGTTCGAGTATGGTTTCCCAGACGGGTGGTGTGACCTGGCCTTGTACCACGCCGAACATCCGTACAGCATCTGGGGTAAGATCATGGCCTGGTACACTTGCCGGAGGGTATTGAGGTTGGCACCCCAGGTTGAGGACACTAGGGATGATAGTGCCGTGAGTCTTTTGGTGGCCCTCTGTTGTATGCGTTGTATGTGGTCCTTCCATTCGAGCTTGCTATCCATCTGTATGCCCAGGTATCTGCAGGATGAAGTAGGTGTAATCGTGATCCCCGGGAGTCGTAGGGGGTGCCTTGTATTAACTTTGTGATTTCTAGTGAAGTGGACCAGGGTGTATTTCGCCGTCGCAAATACTGAGCCATGTTTCCTTGCCTAGTCCCCCGCTTTTTTGTGCGCTACTTTCAGAGCCTGAGTGTTGTGTTGTACTGTAGGTCCTGTGGCTAGCAGTGACACATCGTCGATGTATCCTAACGTGCTGACCTTCGTGCTTGCACAGTCTTCTAGTAGATCCGCATTGTAGAAAAGATAGAGGATAGGAGATAGTGGAGAGCCTTGGGGTATGCCAGTATGGACCTCAGATGCCTGTGCGGTGAACTCTGGTAGGGCCAAGGTGGTAGTGCGGTTGCTTAGAAAAGATCCCATCCATAGCACTATTTTGTGGTCGATTTTTCGTTTCCGAAGGTTATGTAGCAGCCTGGGGTGAGATACATTGTCGAATGCTCCCGAGACATCGAGTAGCAACAAGCTAGCGACCTGTTTATGCTTCCATGCCTTATGGATCGCTTCAAGTAACTTGTGGATAGCGTGCTCGGTAGATGTCATCTTCCGCCTTCCGATATGTGTTTTGGGGAGGAGGTTGTAGTGATCGGCTAGGTACATGAGCCTAGTGCCGATGACTGCTTCCAGAGCCTTGCCAAGTGTGTTCAATAGAGCAATTGGCCGGTATGATTTGGGTATAGAGTAGTCGTCCTTTCCAGGCTTCCTGAGTACGACTGTAATTGATTGACGAAAATGCCGAGGAAAGTACCCTAGGTTCAAGCTTGCATTGAATAGTCGGTGCAATACTGGTAGTATCACATCTAGTACCTTTTGTAGAATGCCGTTCGTGATTCCGTCAGTGCCAGGTGCTTTATTAGGTGCTGCTTTTCGGATGGCTCTCTCAATTTCTGCTTCTGTGACCGGTGGACAACTGTATGGCGTTGAGTATTCATAGCCATTTATGTCCGACAGGTCGGCGGCGGCGGGTGGTGGGAAGAAGCTATTCCTTAGTAATTCCACCTTTCCTTCAGGGGTGGTCTCTAGGAGGCCGTCAGGCCTAGTAAGGGCTGGAGTAACTGTTGCTGTTGGGGCTTCCTGTCTGTGAACCGCCCATTTGGTGATCTTCCACAGCCCTTTGGGAGACGATGCTGCGTTCGTTACCTTACCTCGGTGGTCTCGTCGGAGTTGCTTGCTAATGAGTCTGTCTTTAGAGTTTCGAGCTTTCTTATAGGCTTTCCAGTCTTCCTCTAGGCGGGAGAGTTGCCACTGCCTCCTGAGCTGCTGTGTGACGGTGCACGCCTGCTTGCATTCTCTGTCGAATCCTGGGATTGACCTCGGTGAGGGGTTGTTCCATGGGGTAGATGTGTCGATTGCCTTGAGAAGGGTACTGACAAGATGGACTGTCAAGTTGTCTAGGCCTTGTGGTGTAGCAGTGTTGGCGTTAAGTAGCTGTAGACGGCAGACCTCGGATGTGACTACGGTCCTCAGTTTATCATTATCTGTTGCGCCCCAGTTGCGGGTTCGACGCCGAGTGGCTGCTCTCCATTCCCAGTCGAATTGGATACTTATGGGGAGATGGTCAGAATCGCAATCTAACTCGTTGGCTGTCTTGCAGTGTATAAGCCGTGTTTTTAGCACATAGGTCGCGAAGGTGAGATCGATAGTGCTATCATTGGTGTGCCAGCGGTGAGTCTTCATGCCTCTTGGCGTTAGTTGCCACAGGCCGAATGTCTCGGTAATGTTGAGGAGGTTGTAGGCTTGTGGCGAGGTCCGTTGTCGTCGTATTCCAGACTATTGCGGGTGGTGCAAGTTAAAGTCTCCGAGCAATAGGATGTGGTTCTGGGTGTCTTCACTTTGCAGTTTGTCGCTCAAGATTTCGAGAGTTCGAGTTGTTGACTTGCCTCTAGGCTCGTTGTACACATTGTAGATCCGTAAGTAGTCTCTTTGTGGCGTCACTACCTGGAGGATGCAGATGTCTCCGTTAACGTATTCGACATTCCAAGTACTAGGGTCCACCCTTTTGTTGACGAAGAAGCAAGTCCTAGTATGCCCGCTGTTAAAGTAGAGGAGATGAAAACGGTCCTTGGCGGGATGATAGGTTGTAGCTTGATATTGGTTTTAGAAAGGCTCCTGCAGTGCCAGTATGTCGTAGTCATAGGTTTTCTTAAGACTGAATATCTCTGCCATGACTGTTTCCCTTGATTTTTGGACGTTGTACTGTAAGATTTTTAACAAACTGCCCTTAGGACTCATGGGTCGGAAAGGTAATTGTGCTTTGAGTAGTGAGTATTGTTGTAGCTGGCAGTGGTGTCCATCCTGGTACAGGTTTGGGCCCCCCGCCGCGCTTTTCCTTGCGGATCTGGAGGTTTAGTTCTAGGTGGCTCGCGGCAATATGCCTCCTCAAGTTTGCTGGAATATTGAAGTTCCTAGGGCAATATGGGCAGTGCCTCATACAGCTCCCGATTACTAGTTCTGCATCTCGGGCAGGCCAATTCCCGTATATGTGTCTGTGATTGGTGCGTGTATATCCAGGCCGTATTCCCGGAGGCAGTGTTCCTGGTTGCCCATCGGGTCCGTTAGGGGTTACTGGGACGTCAGGTATTGTGGAGAGAGCTGGTGTCTGAGCTGATATCTGTTGACTGGCTAAGTTTGGGTCGATAGACGTCATCCATTCTTCCTCAAGTTGTAGGTCTTGAAGCCAGTTGTCTGGGTCGAAAGAACCGTCATTGCCAGAGACGCCAAGATCTTCATCTGTGGCTGGTGCAAAGTTCACGTGGGGTGGTGGTGCTGCGTAGGTCGTTTGGAAGGACATTGATGGTGTTTGGCTTGGGGGGGGGGCGGTTCTTGTCTCTCCTCCTCTCTTGGCTCCAAAGGGGTGTTAGTGCCTGGTCTGTGTCTTGACCGGCGAGGGGCTAGTGTATGGGATCCCCTGGTTCCTGGTTCTAGAGCTCCTCTAGAAGTTGCGGGTGCTGGGTTAGGTTCCTCTCCTTGGTTTCTAGGGTTTGTTGCCGACGTTGCTTTTTTAGGGGGTATTGGCCAATAGTGATTCCTCTCTAGCTTGGCCTTGTCGACTCGCTGTTGTTCTTTTTGTCTTGCCGGGCAGGCGGAACTCCATGCTGTATGTGATCCTTTACAGATTGTGCATTTGGGTACGAATCCTGGAGTATTCTTTACAGGACAATCTTTAGATTTATGCCATCTTGTGCAGTGGCCACAGGCCTGAGGAGCACTACATTGAGTACTGATGTGACTATAATTATAGCACTGGAAGCATTGCTTTACCCTACAGGACCTGTCATAAAGTTGGCAAGTATGGACAAGCCCTTCCCAGAGAAAGCCTGCGTAGATAATGTTGTTTGCTGGTTCTGGTCTAGTAAACTCTATTACTATGGAGGAACTCCGTTTCTTGGTGGCTTCTTTGGTTAACTATCCGACATATGTGATCTCTGCGTTTGGTATGATTGAGTGATTATCAGCTAGTATCCTTTGGATAGTCCCTTGCTGATCCTTCATATTGATTGTGTTTACTGCGATACCGTGCACAATAGCTCCATACGTAGTGCGGATTATCTGTGCTCTTGGTCCTAGCCCCTTAGCCCATTCGGTATAGGTCTGTAGTATTGTGGCATGTTCTAATGAATTTGTAATCGCTGCGATATCTCCGCTTTTAAGTTAGTGGGCAGCCGCAATTTTAATGTCCCGGACTTTGGGCGTCTCGTGGAGATGCTGTTTATCTTATTCTTGAGCTGGATAGGGGAGAGTTGTCGGAAACGCTGTGCTATCCTATAGTCTAGCAGCTTTACTTTGACTTTACGTCCCTTGTAGGCCGTCAACGTGGGGGAGTTAGACGAAGGCAGGGAGTCGGGAGGTGTCACGTGATATAGAGGCGGGCCTGCTCTCCCAGCTACTTGGGCCCATGAGGCTACTCGGGATTGGCCTAGTGGGGTGGCATTGAGAAGTGGGGCAGTTGCTCTTTGAATAGCGGTCTTGATAGCCTCATGCTCCTTGGCATGTTTCGTGTATTGTGTCGTGAGCTGTTCCTTGAGATCCGGCCAGCAAAGTCGAACTCTCAGCCTGTACGAGGCGCTGGCTACGAACCTTCGATTGTAAAACTATCGGAGAGCCGATGAGAGACCAGCGCATTCGATGGAGCTGTGGTTGCGCGTTGAGGCGGTTGCCAGGTCTTGCCAGCCTGTCCTCCGGTGAAACGTGGGCGACACAGAACAGAGGACTACCATCAAACTGGGTATTAAAACCATCCGACGTACGAGTACTCGAGTAGGGAACGAGCCTCTGGCGGAATGCCAGCGTGGAACCGGTGCCTATTCGTACGACAGGACACCTCTGGGGTGGCGATGCGGAGTTTTCACTAGACGGCATTCACGGCGCGCGCGCGACACGAGTCGCCTGAAGGACCTATCGAAGCTCTCGTTAATCGATATAGTCGAAGCTCTTCTTAATCGATCAATGTCGGAGCTCTCGTTAATCGAATACACTACGAACGGATACTGACTAGCTGGATATTGAGCGGCGGGAGGCTAGAGGGGGAGGAATCTAGAGGGACGATACACGCTGCAATACTCTGTCTCGAATGGCAAAGTCCCTAGCACACCGTACGGAGGAACTCTACTGCAGAGGCAGACTCTTCACAATGGACGAGCGCTGGCGGTTTGGCATGTCTGTAGAGGATGGGGTGTAGGGTAGGAGAACGGGCATAGCAGGCTGCGGGAGAACAGGCATAGCGGGCTATTGAGAACGGGCACAGCAGGTAGGGAGAATGGATGCTCCACCTTGGTTAGTAGGAGGGAAACGTTCTACTATGCTGCCTGGCTAGGGGTATAGCTAGAATAACTCCTGCGAGACGCGGGCGACCTTGTGGAGAGGGGAGACCCGGCAAGGCAGCGCGAAGTGGTTCACAGCCATGGGGCGCAGTGTATAATGGAGGCGACTGAGACACCTTCTATACAGCTCGAGAGGACGGATGCGCGCGTCGGTCTGTAGGGAGAGCATATAGGGCAGTTGGCATGGTGTGCTGATACAGGCTTAAGGAGCAAACAGGGCAGAGGGCGTAGAGGAAGGTTTTGGTCCTGGACCTTCCTCTCGAAGCAGGCGGCCAGGAGTGAGCCTTTTAGGGCAATAGTCTTACCGGGCCTGCGGGAAAGCGTGGTAGGGAGGTTGCTGGCCCTACTTGTATTGTAGTTTATTTGTAGATTTGCAATGCAATTCTGTGCCTGCTCTTTCAGACATCACTAGATGAGGGCAGAATCCCGTCCCAATGGAAAAACGCGAAGATCATACCACTGAAGAAGCCAAACAAAGGCGACTACTCAAAAGCAAAAGCATGGAGACCAATTTCCCTGCTATCTACGCTTGGCAAAATACTCGAGGCAGTAGTTGCAGAAAGGATTTCACACGCAGCAGAGA
>JAJONI010001407.1:0-12402 GCA_022190145.1 Pezicula rhizophila | reverse complement strand
CCTTTTGCGAGATGAATTCTTATGTGAGATTTGCGTAGTAGAATTATATGTTAGTTCTAAGCTGAAGAGGGATCATATTTCAGAGACAAAAATAAAGGCATCATCGAAAATATAAATTGCTAGCTAATCAGAACATTGGCTAATAATATACAAAACTACCCGTATAACGTTTGCAGTCCCTTTGAAGCCACAACGACCATCCAATCACACGTTTTCCCTTTCGAATCATCCAAACGCCAGACTTCCTCAACAATCTCTAGAACTCGAGAAACTTGCTTGAGACCAACAGATTCCCCATGCATGCGAAGCCCACACCGAACAATGTTACGCCAGTGCTCCTTCGACGCCGAGGGCGAATTCAAAGGTAATTTTAAGTGGTTTAGGATCGGTTCAACATCGGTGTCGTCTAATTCAGATACACAGGTGTTGACTGGGTCAACGAGCCATGTTGCAGCAATGAGGACTACCAGCCCTTGGAGGACACGAGTACCAGAGGTGGCGGGAACCGCCTCGAGGATTTTGAAAATATGGAATGCCAGTGCTCTAAGCCAATTATGCTGCGCTGTAGTAAACTCGCCTGTGGAATTCAATATCATAGCTTCCATCTCCAGCGACAAGTTTGTTCCTATAGTCCCCACTGTGCTGCTTGATGTATGCTGTGCCTGCTGTTGTAAAAGTTGAGGAAAAGTGGTGTACAATTGTAGAAGACCAGCACAACGGTATGCTTCTCCGACTCTCAAGATATGTTGGATAGTCGTCTCTGGATCTTGTGTGTCCTTGAAATTTGCTTGATGAAATTGGACAAGATCGAATAACTCGGATTCTATAATCCGTGCCTTATCTTCGAGATATTCTTGCCTCTCTCCATTCTGGTGCATACGACACAACGACCCTACCTTCCCAATTACAATGAGAAGTTCAGTAGAGAATCCCGTCAGAGGGTGTGGAATAAAATTTTTAAGAGTCTGAGGAATGTTTGTATCATCGACGATATCGTGGCTCATTTCCAAATTGCGAATAGTTTCTTGTAAAGTCTCTTGGTACTCGAAGGACTCTTTCGGATCACCAGCAACAAAAGCAGAAATCATTAACCAGTAGACAAATGCCCCCAAGATGAATGTCTGTTGATATTGAAGCCGGCCTCTTTGTGACATGAGCCAGAGACGGAGCAATACTTGGCTCCCCAAGACATGACTTAGCCCGAGGTCATTCACGTCGTACCATGCAGATGTCAACCCAGCGATAATAGAAGTCAGCATCAGCTCATCGGAAACGATACTATCCGTTGGGCCGTGAAGTTTTCCAAGGTCATCTCTAACCGCCGAGAAAGCTTCGGATTGCAAGCTCAATGCTTTGAGTCTCATTTTCGGGTGCTGCCTACTAAGGTGGACGGCCGACGAAGCTTGTAAAAGGAGAAAAACGGGTTTGGAATAAGTCATCATTGATGCTGGAACGGTTCGAAATGGATTGAGACCGGAGTCAAAACATCCGGCAATTTTGCATACTCTCGTAAAATAGTGGTGGATCAGTCCTGATGATTCTTCGACCAGCGGCTGTCGTAAAGCAAGACCTTGCGTAAATGAAGGAGTATTTTGAGGTAAGGGTTTTGAATCTTGACCACTAATAAGTTTAGAAATCCCCAAGCGATGCTCACGACTAGTATAATGAATTGCGGATTTTGGCACATCCTGGGCATCGATCCATTTTAACGGCTTTTGATAACCTGGGCATTTCAGCTTCTGGCGGCAACATTGTTGACAAGCTGGTGTGCTCTCGTCACACTTGACCTGAAGTCAATAGAGTATTGTCAGTACCGAAACGGGATCTATGGGAACTGCAAGGAAACTTTGCGTACCCTTCGCCGTTTACACTGCTGGCATCCTGAACGAGATTTGGTCAATCGTCGGGACTCAGGCATGCTGTAATGAATGGTCTTGGATACCTGTCACGACTGTGTGAAGAAATGCGCGGAGGTCGGTGTCGATGAACTCGCTCCATACTCGACTAACGAGCTTCTTACATTCCGTCGCACTTCTTATCTGAAAGGAGTTTAGACTGCGGCTTCGGATGACGGTGATGTTGTAGGTTTGCGGCTTGGCTCGCTTAAATTCCGTCGCACTTTTTGTCCAAATGAAGTTTAGAAGGAATTTATGCACGGCCTTAGCTCCTTCCTCGCTTATTGCTCTCACAATAAATGACAATGTACTTCCGTACTACATAGTTGAGAAGGCAATGTAGAAAAGTAGATATCACACCAGCAGAGCAAGGATAGGACTAGGATGAGCAGAGATGTCAATGACATGGATATTTAGGATGTCTCCCTTGAAGACTAAAAGCAGCACAGGGAACTGAAGCCGGAATCCATCTCGATTACCCGAGTTGATCTCTGTTGTACAAGTATGCTTCCACTTGCAGTACCGTAGTATCTTTGTTGCCCCTTTCAATATCCACATCGAGGCTGTGCACATTCGAAACTGCACACTAAATGGTTCTTAAACGCCTTGCTAGCAACCTTTTCTCTCTCAACACTTCCTAACTTTCCTTTTCACTACACAACGAGCTTCTACAGCATAACAATGGCACCTAGTATCAACAGTGCAAAACCTCCTGAAGGCAGTATTGAATTCATCAATACTCCCAAACCCTCAACGCCAGCATTTGAAACCCATCAAGATTGTGGCGTGAATATCGTCTCTGTAAGTACAATAAGTCTCAACCATCCAAGTAAAGAACAAACCTGGTCACCTAACACATTTGTCTTCCCTGATATATAGTCCCCATCAATAAGAGACGGTGTTCTACCTGCAGATGGGCCAGGAGCCGAAGGTTTCTCCAACCTCTCTCTTCTGGCACTCCTGACCAGTGTTCCATGTTTCTTGTCCTGGACCATCGATGGAGGTTGGGTTATAACTGGCCTCATTGCACTGTTTACATCATTCCCGCTACTCGCAAGCTTCTGGCACTTCTCATCTAGGTTCACGCCTCGAAAGAACAAAAAAGTCAAGTGTCCTGGCCGGCCCATCGAAGAATACCTCACGTTTCAGAAGAAAGCCGATAAGATAAAGTATCATGGATCCAGTAAAATCCCTATGGAGACGTTTCAACAGATGTATTTCAAAGGCGATGTTGATTTCAATGGGGACTGTTTGGAAGTGATGGAATATCGACACGACTGGGCCAATTTCAGATTTACGATAGGCCTTTTCAGACACGTTTTGTTTGGATTTGCACCTGAGGTGATTCTGCACACACGGTCTCAAGGCAAGTAGTCACAGTTGAAGAGGTTCACTTTTACGATGTGCGATATACTAAGCAAGTTTCAATACAGATGAAGAGCAAGTCCGCGGGCACTACGATCGTGGAGATGACTTCTACGCATGGTTTCTCGGGCCACGAATGATCTACACATCTGGTATCATATCAGATACTACAAGGGAGGAAACGCTCGAAGAGCTACAGGACAACAAGCTAGCTATTGTCTGCAAGAAAATAGGGCTGAAGAGTGGAGAAAAGATGTTGGATATCGGTTGCGGATGGGGGACACTCGCTCGCTACGCCAGTGTCAATTATGGCGCTCATGTTACAGGAGTAACACTCGGTCGCAACCAGACTGCATGGGGTAATGCTGGTCTTCGAGCAGATTCCATTGCAGAAGAACAAAGCAAGATCCTTTGCATGGACTACCGCGACATTCCTAAGACAACTTATTCGAAAATCACTTCCTTAGAAATGGCCGAGCATGTTGGGGTCCGTCACTTTTCAGGCTTCCTCAAGCAAGTGTACAACTTACTTGATGATGATGGAGTATTTCTTATTCAGCTTTCTGGGCTACGAAAGCCGTGGCAATATGAAGATCTTACTTGGGGACTGTTCATGAACAAATACATCTTTCCTGGTGCCGACGCCTCCACGCCACTCGGTTTTTATATTGATAGGATGGAGGGTGCAGGGTTTGAGGTTAAGAGTGTTGATACTATTGGAATTCATTACTCTGCCACACTATGGAGATGGTACAGGAACTGGATTGGAAATCGATCTAAAGTGGAAGCAAAGTATGGAAGTCGTTGGTTTAGAGTAAGTCAACTGAAATCAGATTCTCATTTGCGCTCTTGGATCTAATCAATCTCCTAGATTTGGGAATACTTCTTGGCTTCATCCACAATTGCTTCCAGGCAGGGCAGTGCGACTTGTTACCAGATCACTTTGGTAAAGAATCTCAATTCTACACAGCGGACTGCTGGTATTACAACTCAATTTGCCCTGTCAGGAGCGCTGGCCGCGGAGAAAATTTGAATAGTCTTAAAACCAGGGCTTGAACTAGGGGTTTAAAAGGAAATGAGTGGAGGAAGTACAATGTTATACGAAGTTTTAGAATACTTTTATCAATTTTCATATTAGTGCTCGCTCAAACAAATCATAGCTTCCACGTCCCTTTGCATTTCACCACAAGTACAATAAATGACCGCAGAAAACAATCCACTATTGAAGAAGCCCTAAAGAATCATGCCATATAATCCCTAAAGGAGGTCAATTTTAGGATTGCATCTCGATTATGTTCTGCGTAAAGGACAGAGATCTCGAAAGGGGTAATAATACCTAAGCGAGATCAAGCCCTGTGAACCTATCACATGATTAGTTCACCTCAACTATTGGCTCCTGGGAATAGATATAGTTGGATAACTAAAGTATGTCCTGGATCCTACAGTATTGAAAGCTAGTAACACCACAATGACCAAGTCAGTACCTTCCCTGCGATAGTTGTGTTTCATTTAATTAGACACTTTTAAACAATAAGCGAAGCTAACCCAAGCAACAGCAAAACCAAGAGAGCACAGGAGTCAATTGATTTTTTTTTCCAAACAGGTTTTTAATAGATGTGTGGAATTCAAGAGTTGGTTAGTCTTTCGAGATCTCGCTAAGCACTATAAATACAATATCGAATTCGGACTGACCCTACAGCCTCTATCGATTTCAGAAGATTTCAAGGACTTGGTAGTTGTCTCACTTTTAGTTTATCGCCCTGCTCGTGTAAACTTATCACCAGTCTTCGTTTAAAAGGCATAATATTGTATGAACTATGATTCCAAGCTGAGAGGAGTTCGTCGTCTAAAAGAAACCCAATCAGATCTGTTCACTTAGTGCCGTTTTAGTTCTCAGGGGCCTTGAAGAGAATGAGATCCAGCTTAGTCTAAATGTGGAATATGAACGCACCAATAAATCGTTGCGACTGATAGATGGCAAGCATGTGAAAGAGTTTACAAAGCTTATCCAATGGGACAAAGCTGGGTAAGTTCTTCAGGATTGTCTAAATAGAGCTTGGTTGGAAACTTGGGGTAGACTTCCCTGATAGACAGTTCGCAACGCTACTGGGAAAATCAGATAATGTTTGACCAATTAAAGAGAATTGGGGGCTCAGGAACAAAGGATTTATCACACGATAAAGCACCAGGATGGAACCAAACCACAGTTTCACTGACAAGCGTTAAACGAAACCAGAATCAGCTGGTTTCCTCAAACTAAGAGTTACTTGTAGCAAGTGCTGTGAATTGCTCTCACTTTCCAGAAGATATGTAGAGCAGTTCAAATAAACTTTCTAACCACTTTCAATGATTGTGAACGAATAATCACATGCTAAGTCAATGAGCCAAGGTGAGCGGATTATTAAATATGGTATTGTGCATTATAAATGTCATAAATTATCTCCATCATTGACGTCGTGCTAACATATTACCCACAAATCCTTTGTAGGGCGAGGAATTCAGTTAATTGAACCACCTATACTCATTGCTGCCAGAAGGGAATGTCCATCCTAAGAAGCCAATAGTTGAAAGGGAAGAATCACTGGATATTCAATATGTGTAAATGAAAATTTCAGCCAAGAACATGAACTCAAGCTCTCAGCTTCAGCTCTAAAATCGCCCTTGGACACGCACTGACGTATTCGAAATTCGCGTTTTCAGGAATTGTAAAAGTCACATCGTTCACAAGCCTCACATCATATCTGTGACATATCTCTGCCAAAAATCCCATGACCTGCTTTTCAGCAAACACACGCCCAGGACAGTAGGACGTTCCCCCTCCAAAAAGCTTTAGTGTTTTAGTGTGATTCTCACCGTCGCCTCCAAGTTCCTTGGGTAGGAATCTTCGTGGCTTGAAGATATTGGGTTCTGGATGCAAAGAAGGGTCCATATGTACGAGGGCAGAAGCAAGCGTGACAATGGCACCTTTCTTGAGGTTCCAGGTACGGTCACCTACTAGTTGTGTAGGTTCGAGGACTTCTCTGATGCCGCTCGAGATGATATGGTAGCGGATGGCTTCCCAGAATACAGAGCGAAGGAGTGGTAAATCAGCAGGGACGATGGATATATATTCTGCCGGTTTGAGATTCTCGTACCTGGCTTCTCGCAGCTCCTCGCGGATGTCATCTACAAGACCAGGACATGAAAGAATTCGGAGAAGAGCTAGGTAGGCATTAGGAATCGAATTGGCGTTGACGCTACGTGACTGTTAGTGGATTTCATGACTACATAGTGCTCTCATAATCGTACGTACCCAAAAAGGACACCGAGGAAATCTCGAGCCAGTAGGTTTTCTCCAGCTCCTGTTGCAGCCAGTTGTTTCATACGGGCAGCGATGTACGGGGAGGTCAGACTGCCATCTTTCGCGACTACTCCCATCCATTCCTTGATGTCCTTAACCATGCTCTCACGAGCTTTGCATGGGCGAGGGAAAAGAAAGCTGGGTAAGCCACCAAGCATAGGCCAGAAACCTTCTTGAACAAAAGTTGTGAGAAGCGTAAGAATGTCCGGATTGATATCAAGTAGTGTCTGGCCGAAATATGCCGCGGTGGTAGCAATTCCTTGCGTGTCTGCAACAAGCCTAAACCCATCCTTCGTAATGCATTTTGTCTGACTCTTCTCAATCTCCTTATCTATCGAATTAAACAATCCATCCAACTCGACAAAGTATTTCGAGGCTGTGACTGCATTGTTCTCAGCTCGAAGAAGATACATGGTGTTTAAATCGTGTATGGCAGGCTTGATCGCATCTAAGTGGCGGGCTTCCTTGTTGTACATTCCGAACACAGATTTGTATAGGAGGATGACAAAGTTCTTGATATCGAGCGTCTGGGTATTCTTGTGTACGGCAGAGATATCGGTGAGCTTGCTGAATATATAGTGTTTGCGACCAGCGATCAACATGGAGAATGGCTCGCCCTTTGCTTTTACGCTTCGTGCGTAGTTAGGACTCTATCTATTACATTGAGAGGTGGAGTAGAGAACTTGCCTTGATGTATCTAGGAGCTTCCGCTGGTTGTAGGCAAACGGAATTGCATGCCCCAGGACTGGGATTGTATGAGGGATAGGAGCCGGCTCATCCGAACTGTACGATGGTGTCTTCAACGATACAAGCAATAGAAGGGCTGCAACTGCAACCGCCCCGATTGTCACGATGATATCCAACATCTTTGAAGAAATTAAATAATAGTGGTCATTTGGCCGTTCTTGTAGCTTGGAGATCTCTAGAGCCTGGCCTGTACAATACCTACCCTGATCGCCAGGGACCCCCACGCTGATATGAACTGTACCTGTGCTCGTGCGGATAAAGTTTTGATCTGCAATAATACCTCGCTATGGGTATTCCCCAGAGAAAACTCCCCCACAGTGATGCCTCCAGGGATTCTCGTATAGGATCCTGAATACCAGACAATAATAATGTTCCAGAGGAGGTAACTCTGAAGCTGGCTGATCAAATTCACCACGACTGTGTTAATTAAGAACAAAAGTAGTCAGTCTCATGCCGCCAAGCTCAGCAAGGGGTCCAGCTACAGTAGTTTTCCTCGGCAAACCGTTTCCTCCCTGCAAAGGGTTGTCGTCCCGTGCTATAATAAGCTCTAGCTGCAAGCCTTCCAACATACTGTATTTGGTCATCTCTTAAGTTTATGGTTAACTAGTCCGAGCCCAAGTTGAACTTTGATTCTTTTTGAACGGCTCGACTCGCTTGACGCTACTTGAGCTGAAATCCCTTTGTATTATCTTGTATGTTATTAGTAAAGAAGTTCAATGTGTTTGTTGTTACACACTGTCACGGCTTCGGCTTTCGACCTCGTCATTTCATCGACCGAAAATCCTCAGTTTCTGGTAGTAGTTCCTAAACGAACGGGCTTGGTATGAAATTTGTAAAACTATTTAAACCTTGTGCTATCATGCATTGCCAAGACAAGATCGTATGAAGACCATAGCAAAAAAGTTATAGGGATTATCGTATTCCGTATTCGCTAATTTATACACTATGCTATGCCTATAAATATTGTTTTGCAGGGCTGGACGACAGGCTTCTACCCCCTATAAAGAAGGAAGCACAGCCTATAGCATATCGCTTAGCCCGTAGCCTGTTGCAGTGCTGTACCAAACTTTTACGATTCCTATGACTTTTTGCCGTAACCTTCGTACTTAAGAGCGAATTAATATTCTACTGGTAACGTATTGCGAATTCGATATTGTGATAATGTCATGTAAAGAGGTCATTCGCCACCAAATCCCGATGATTGTTCTCATTCCAAAGTCACTAAAGACGGGAAGCATGCCATCATCATAAACTAGCATGGCGGTGCATTGGTATGTCCTTCCATATCCAAACTCTTATCTAGATACTTGCTAACAAAGGGCCTCTTCAACAGTTCACAAGTCATTGCGAGTTCTCCCCTTTCACGAACGCATGGCTTCCTCGATGGGCATATGAGAACTTAGCAGTCATAGTAATATCAAACCACCGCTTATTACCCTAAGTATCAGCAAAAGATATTCTCAAAGACCGACGTTCACTTTGGGATTAGGTACAAACCCATCTGATTTCAGTTGTTCAAAAGCACTGCAACTCACCAAACCCAACTACCGATTTATCTCACATCACAGTGATAAGTGGATCTACAGGCGGTTATTGTGCACTACAGCAAGCTTTGGACTATCCGGATTAAATATTTGCGATTTTGCTGGCATGCCCCATGTTGGATCTTAATACGGATTTTATGGCGGAAAACGAATGTTCCGAACAAATCTTTTAGCGATAGTTCCTATGTCGAAGACCGAGGTTGAAAATCATATGCAATATCTTCCATGGAATTCTGTAGTTACTATTGGAGGTCTGGAAAGGTTACCTATAATCGCTGGTGTTTTTTGTTATGAGGATGCTAAACTAGGTTATGGGGGATTGGAAAGATGTTGGTCCGTTCCAAAGAGTTAAGGAGCTGTGCAAATTGCAATGAAAGATGTAAGTTTTCATAATTCTTCTTGCCATGCCGGTTTGGATTGAAACGTACTCCTCATCCTCCTCATCCACGGCACTGAAGAAACAATGGTGCCTTATCAAGGCAGCAAGGCTTTTACAGCGCTTGCTAGGCATTATTGTGAAAGTATAGAGATTTGGGAAGAGTATTATAAAGGAGAGCATGGATTTGATCATGATGTTACCCTTGTAGATAAATTGGATAAGTGATGGTGTGACGTGGGTTAAAGATGCATGGCAAGCTACCCTGTTTAATCGAACACTGTTTCGATTTAACTTTCCTTGCTTGAACCAAGATTGTCTAAGACCACTGGAAAGCTAGCCTAGATTTTAAACTTCCTCGCATGACTTTAGACGATTTCGAAATCGCTCATTCAGGAATAAGTCCTTTAGCATAAATTATTTGCTACTTTTGAAACTGTTATTGTATAAATTACAGTAGTCTACATCAATTTAAGCACACTGCAAGCAAGTAGGGCATATCGTTACCAATCCACTTCATAGCTGCCAAATTTCCATCAAGGCTAAGAAACAAACAAAATAAATAAATAAAAACCTTCTAGCTGAGGGTGAAGTAAGGGCTCTTAAACCATCTTTCGCGTACGGGTACCTTACAACACCAAACCCATTCCACAGAGAACACTAGCCAAAGTAACAGCAACAGGAATACCAAAAGAAGCAGTAGTTGCCCCAAAGGTAACAGCAGAATTACCAGAAGCAGATGAAGAAGAGCTAGAGCCACTCGAGGTTCCATTACTACTAACCACAGCAGTAGTACCAGTGGGCACCGAACCATCCATCTCGATCAAGCTCTCAGAATAAGTATCACCACCATACTGAGAAGGAGTAACATCCGCACTCAATCCGGGACCAGTACCAGCACCATTCTTCATAAACTCCTCGGCTCCAGAAGGCATGGATGGAAGGAGGTCATTTGTTACAGCCCAATCATCTGACGCAGCAGGACATTCAGATGCTGTTGTTACTTCTGTATATCCGCCGTCACCGGTTGGATTTGGTGTTGTTTCATAGGCAGCAAGAAGTCGGTCGAAGTCGGCATTGGGAACGATCTCACCATTTACCTCCTCGACTAGCCCGTAGCCATTGGGTTCAGCGGTATATTCGTATGCGAGACCCCCGGAGTAGACGCTTGTCATGTTTGTGGAGTATAGAGATGCAATTTCACCCCATTCGCGAGTGTTGGTAATGCAACCAAATTCAGCCATGCTGGAAACTTTTGGTTAGCTTTTGGACGGATACTTGGAACTGAGATGGGAAACCACTCACAAGATAGGCACGCCGTAACCACTGTATCTTTGTACCTTCTTATCCCAACCGGAAATCGTGAAAGATGAAGGATCGCACCAAGAGTAATCATTAAGAGCAAAGAAGTCTCCTCTGACTCCGTCTGGTCCGCAATCAAAATATGCAAGTTGTTGATCAACATTCTCGGCAACATCTGCTGCTGCATATCCGACTGGGATTGGGCGGTATCCCCGATTGGCAATGTAGGTTTTCATGTCTCGGTTCAGTGCCTTAATGTATGGTGCGGCGATAGTATTGTTCCGTTCATTGATGACTTCGTTACCGTTTATCATGAGAAGTAGGTTACTATAACCGGCAAAGTTGTCAATTGTTGCAAAGATGCTTTGAAGGTATTTTTCGTTGTAGGATAGGTAGAGTGATGCATTGCTGGCTCGGTTGAGGGAGAATTGTGGTGTGTTGGCATCTAGAGCTAGATAGATACCAGCATCGGCAAGAAGCTTCATTCCTTCATCGTGGTTGACCGAGTTATCGACCGTATAAACGCGGATGGTATTTATTCCGAGCTTTTTGAAGTTCTCAATATCTCTCGTCAGATTTGGGATGTTAATCAGAGGATCAGCTGCATCAGCAGCACCTCCAGGTCTGTAAATTAAAATTTTAGCCTTTATCATGCCACAGACTATTTGTCATTATTGTAAAGTGCTTTGTCTGACGCCATAGCATTATGCAAAACATAGTGTAAAATTGTGGAAAGAGTTCTGATAGCACTCACTGGTACGCAACACCTCGAATATAAAATCGTTCCTCCCCGGCGAAGAAAGCTAGACTTCCAATTAATTTAAAAGGTTAGAAATAATAAGTTATACCACATACCATTGCCTTTAACTGTCACGATCGGTAACGCACTCGACGTGGTCTGTCTGCTGCGAAGTTTGTCTGTCGGTGTTGCAATGACAGTCGCAGTGAGAGCTGCGAAAATAGTGGCAATCTTCATAATTCAAAATTTTGTGAAATAAAGAAATTGATAAGTATAAGCAATGAAAAAGACTCTGTAGAGATAGGGAGGGAGATGTATGTGCTGCAAGTACTCTCTAAACGAGTGAAGAGAAACTTGACGTAGCGACAACAGTGCAAAAAAGTCGACTGTGAAAAAGAAGACAAACAAAATGTTTGCAAAACTCTAAAGGAAAATCAAAGGAGAGTTGCAAGTCGCGGGTACAAGTGATTCATAACCTCGCTCCTGAGTTCGGAAGTGCGAGTGTAAATGGCGAGTTACTTTCGCTACGCCGTTCTTGGTTCTTGGTCGCCCAGAAACCAAGCAACTCGGCTGGCGTTTGTACCCAACCATGACTGAGCAATTCGACCTTGTAATTACAATCGCTTCTTGGTTACCCTCGTGTTAAAGCATTAGATACCGACTAGAATTAAGGAGTAACCACCACCAAGACTTATTTCTTGGTCCCATCATAAATATATGAGATTATGACGAGACCAAGAGAGGCGAAGGGGGAAACTGGGACACAAACGGGTGCAGAGCGGGATTCTAGCACTTGGCGAATTTTACAAGAACTGAAGTCCATTGACAAGAACTTTTGCAATGCCACTGCTTACGGCAGCTACTTGGCTGAGGCAGTTGGACTTCTTAAACAGTAATAGAGTATTGACATAAGGCTCTAGATAGTTGTTAGTGATTCACTTAGTTGGTCTCTAACTTTCATACTATTTCATCACTGTGATGGGATTTTGTTGTATAGGTGCTTTCGAACTTGGTATAATATATTTGGACTATGAATAGTTATTCTTTCCTAGCATTTAGCAAAGAATATGTAAATCTAAACAATATCCTAACTT
>JAJONI010001406.1:0-12409 GCA_022190145.1 Pezicula rhizophila | reverse complement strand
GAATAAAAAGAGTACTAAGGGCAATAAAGTATTAAACGATAAAGAGTTAATAATTTCTTGATTTTATAATGTTAAAGTGGCCTATATTGTATTATTAGAACTGTTACTAACACTAACCAGAACGTTCAGCGTGGTCTCGTGGACTTTGATTTTCCCTCCTCTTGCTTATAGAATCTCGACTAGCTTATTACTAATTATGCAGCTGATGAGGATAATAGTCTTCATTTACTTTACAAGACTCTTTAAGATTACTAGAAGTCTCTACGTAGTAAAGGTCTTAAGTATTATTGCGAGGCATTAACACCAACAAGCGCGCTGACTCTACTAAGTCATCTGCCGCAGTGTGTCTTCCGGATAAAAAGATAAAGATAAGGAGCTTTCTAGTAGTGAATATGATGAACTAGTGAGCTGTCCTTTGCCCTGTTCTAGCGCCCACTCTTGAGTTATGACTGACTGAGGCTTGACAAATACCTAAAGTTCCCTCGAGGGTTGGATTCTAACGCTATAAGCACGGTATATCCCCTCTAGTAGTTACTATTCCCTTGTACCAATCCAGCCTCTCTGTAGCTTCACCAGACCTCGGCGGACAAGCTAAAACTACGTATTTCTATCTATACGGCCACGATAGTTGCCTCAATGCTCTCTAATGCTAACCTCCACAAAAGCATAGATATCGCTTAAGAGATCAAGTGAGCTTAACTCTATGGCCCTTGTGCGCGTATTCGCACCGTTTAGCTCAGGTGTGGCGAGTCTCGCCCTGTTCGCAAAAAAGGCGCTGCTATTTCAGCTATCCCGTCTTTGCTACTGCCCCTGTTCCTAGTCCCGGTGCTAACGCTACTGTTGCATTGTTGACGGAAGTTTGTAATAACTAGTGTCGTAGTCTTGAAAATTGAGAAGAGATTTATAGTGCCCTTCATTCTTTAAGTGCCTTGCTAAAGTCTCGTCTTCTAGCTCGGCTTCATTTAATTAGGTAGGTGCTTAGATATTCGGATATACCCGGTTATATAGTTCAATTCAACACTTATAATGTTGCTCTTTGTGTATATGTAAGGTCTAACTAATAAGTGAGTCAAGTATTATTTGTGGCTTCAAAGTTTTGACAAGTTCCAGTGGCTTTCATCACCCCTTCATTCAAGTGTAGTCGCCCCTTGACCAAAAGGAAATAATCCAATCAACAACACCTTAAAACTTTAAAATTACAAGTTTCTTAAAAACGAATATAGTCTAAAGCTTCTATTAAGTCTCAATTAAGTTAAATTTTAGCAAATAAAATAAATTAAGTACACACTTCGCTAGTGTTGCTAAAATCTACAACGCTCTTCGTGAGACACACTTAGATCTGCTAGAAGGCATGCCAAGTGACTGGGCTTTTGATCTGTGAGTGCGAAATATGGCCTATGGTACTATACTGCCAGAATGGTATAGCTGACTAGAAATCCGTATAGGTCGCTAGGGGCGGGTCGTATTCCATCCGCCCCCGCTTGTACTTCACGAAGGGAAATTACACTTCTAATACACTCGTGGTATTTTCGCGGGCTACAGTGCCTTCCAACAATATAAAGAGATCCTCATCTTAACCAAAGCGCAGGCTGAAGTTATGGATGCTATTGAATTCCTGGGTCGCAAACATAGTGTCTCCTTGGATCTAAAGAATAGAGACATTTAGTTCGTGAACAGTATTAGCATCCCTTATTCCCGCGATGCCTCCTAGGACACTCCTACCTACAAGGAAGTTCTGCACCTAACTGTTTCCTAAAAGGTAGGTTATAATAAACCACTATGTTCTCAGCTCGTGGATAGAGAGCGGACTGTCTAAGCTTGGAGCTGGAGAGTGCGAGGTTGATATTATCCCATATCCTCTGCTTGCACATTTTACCAATTAGGAGGGAGTGTACGCTGTATTTCTGATGGCTGTAATCTGTACACAATAGCACAGGTAGATCGATAAGTCAGTAACAATGATTTCAGGTAACATACACGATATCCTCGCAGTGGGATTTGACATGAAGAAGACCTTCCTTGTCAGCGATCTTGAGTTTATGGGAGGAGCTGTTTATGAAAATGTTGTTAAAATTTCATCATGCATTACATACAATGTTAGTAAGGCTGTCTTGGGTTCACGAAAAAGTTTAACACCAGTCCTCCATCTAATTGTCAAATTAATAAAGTTCTCTTCCAGCGACGATGTTGGTAAGAGCCACTTTGGCTCCAATATCAAGTCGACTTCTTAAATCCTATCCCTTAATCCCTGTGCCATCAATCAAGACCAAAGATGAGCTCTTCGATTAGCCCTCGTGCTATCTTCATGTCGGATATGGCAAAGTAGATGTAAGTGGACCTCAATAAAATCGTTTTCTAGAAGCCCTACTAATCTAGTTGCGCGGCTACAGCGAGCTAAAGAAGCATATCGTTAAGCCACAAGCACACGTGGGTGCGTTCTAGACTCGACAACCAGCCATTAATAACGAGGTTCTCAATAAATTCATAAAAACTGCAACTATTCATAAAAAAAAAATTAACTTCGATAATAAACGATCACACTAAGAAATAATTTTATTCATGGCGTTCGCTCTAGTAGTAGAAAGCGTTTTCTATCGTAGAACCAAATAGCATCCACGGAATTTATGCTTTATCATAGTCTCTACTAGTAGCCGGTTCTTTGCACCCTGTCAGCGACGAGAGCGCTTTTAACTCGCATCCATTTGCAGAGATTTCTCCTGCATTTAGAAGAGAGTATGAGTATCGCTTGGTGCAAGTTTTTTCAAGCGATGCGGAAGTGCAGACAATTCAGCAAACATGATAGGATCGGATGTAAGATTACAACCAAAATTTGAAGAGCAAATGGCTACCAAAGAACACCTGCTTCGCAAGCGCATACGATATATACCATCAATTTCCCCCTCCCTACCAGCCATTTCTCGAGAACTTGACAGCCACTTTCGCGCCTAATAGACAGATACTCAACCCTAATAAGGTGCGACTTTATGTCGGCAGCAAAGGGTCACCTCACGATCTCAACCAAGAACTTACCGCTGGGTATCCCGTGACGAATGGAAAGCTATCTTTGCAATAGGGCATTATGTGTGGTGTATCAATGATGCGACATTGTTTGAGAGTCGGGGCATACAGAAAATCCTTCGCCAGCTGGCTGAGAATCATGATCTTCAAGTAAGTGTGGACCTCCCTCGGAGCCCAGATCAAAGATATCGTGGTTACAATCTACATTCCTTATTATCTTTCTTCAGCAAATGAACCTTGGTATCTCCAGACGGCATACGAAGGATCGAGATCCTGACCTGAGCGATAGGAGCCATTGGCAGGAAAGCGGGAGGGATGCATGACATCTTGGAATAGTACTTGACAATCACGAGGAATAGATGACATCAAGTAGCTCGAGAATGAGAAGATATTAAATATCGATCATAGACAAACAGCACACCGAATATGCCAAGCGTAAAAAAAAAGAAAGCCAAGTTGGAGCGTCCTCTCCCCTTACGACCGTGTTCGACTCCAATCCAATGAAATTCATTATGGACACCTGCTAGCGCGACGACAAAAAGAAACCAAGAGTGTCCTCCTTCAGAAAGTTCAGCATCTCTGCTAACCATCTCATACATCACCGGCTCGCTGATGAAGTTTTCCTAGAAGGCTCGTATTAAACTCTGAGGAACCAGGGGTTCCGCGTACACCCAACAATCCACCAACCTTCGCACGGGAGTCATAATCCGAAGGAAGTCCCAAATACTTCAGGTAATCAACGACAGAATTAGGATCTCCAGTGAAGCGTCCTGCACCTCCACCCATTGAAGAACCGGTCTTCTCATGGGCAGCGGGCCTAAATGATGGCATCCCAAAATGAGCACCGTCACGGTTCCCCAGCCCGATGCTGAAGCCATTCTGGTCGAGATTGAAGTTAAGGTTCCTCAGAAGTTGTGCCCCAACATTTAGAACTCCGTCCAGCAAGCCCGGCTTCGAGGTGGAGGTGGCATTGGTTCCTTCTGCTTGGGAGGCCTCAGGTGTCTCTTCAGAGGTCGACTCCTCAGAATTTTGCGTCGAGGATGCGGGCGGTGGTTCTGCTCCCTCATTAGGTCTTCCCGAAGGTTGTCCACTTGCCGATGAACCTTGCGTGGGAGGTCCGAAGACATTCACGGCCGAAGTCTCCACAACAGCCTTTCCTTCGTTGAGCTCACGCATAACCCGAGCAGATACAGCTACTGGGCCTGAACAACGTCGCTGAACCATCTCCCGAGCATTGGTGCTCAGCATGTTCTGGTCATGATGCCATGAGAGAGTCGGGACTACCGAAGTCTCCAAGCCATTTGTATACACCTTTCCGTGTTGATACGTCTCAGCTCCCTTACTGATGAATATTTCCCATTTAATCTTCCGTTGCTCTAGCTTATGCTGGTACTGTGCGAGTTGCTGATCAATGATGCAACTCCAGTGCGTAGTCACAAACGTGATGTGCGGAAAGTAATCCTCTCCACAGAACGCAACGAGCCAGTCCACAAATTTGGTTTCAATCCAGGGGTTACGTGATGCGGTGTTGTCGACAACATACCACACTCCTACTAAATCAATATGTGTTCGTATTTCATCCATCAGTCGGACGATCTTTAGGCAAATATCTTTCGAGGAGTGCTCATCATCGAAGCCGGGCGTGTCAGTGAAGAAGTATTCTCTCCCGCCGATACTTCCGGGCGCAATTTGACATTCAGTGGTGCCTGAAATGATGTGTCAGTAATGTCTTATTAATGTGAGAATTCTCAGCCAAATGGAGGTCGTACCTGGCTCAAGACTGTCACTGGAGAGCCCAGTCACACCAGTGATGTTCTCAATCAATGATGACTTACCAGCACCGGTCCTCCCTATTACGAGTATCACTGGGGCTCTGTTCGTTGCATCTCTGCATATAATCAGCAATCACACGGCTTGGCAGACATTCTTGAACATACCGAGTTCGGATTGAATTCAAGCAGCTCCTCGTCATCTCCTTAACAGTTGTCTGATCGTCTGCCATCTTGAAGATGAGATTGAGTATTAGAGTAGGATCTAGGACGTGTGAGAAATACGGAAAGAATATCAAGGCTAAGGCAAGTTCTGATACTTGTGGGGGCAGGGCCTTGCTGGTGTGAACCCAACTGCAGGCTCCAGCACCCTGACACTTCAGCGTTGTGTTCCCGAAACAAAATATATCAGCAAGAACGAGAAATGGTCAATGTGAAAGGGAGGAGAAGATGGATGCAAAGGAACGAGTCTGCCATTAAATGTGCCCGCTCCAACCCTAGCCTTAAGGCTCAGAACCGGAGACGCGTAAAGTCAAATCTGCCTTATGAGCAAGATGAGTATGTGGAGGGAATCACTCAAGCCGAGTCCTCAGCTGAGTTGCAAATGCAAACTTCAGACTGTGCCTCTGCCTAATGGTACATGGCCAGCTGTGGACGTGAGGCTCTGCGATTTAAATAGTGCTTTCCCCACCACTCAATTCTCCAAGCCTTACACCAACTTGGCGAACGAAAGAATCTCGTGTGGGAACTCCCCCAATAGGAGTGGCGGTTGTTCCAACTGCTAGGCTCCACGAACCAGCCAGATACCATCGACCCATAAAGAGACCCCCCGGCGATACGAATGTTGGTGGTTCCACCTCTCAGGTCCTTGAACCTCACCAACAAAAAGGCATTAGATATGACCAGATGTAGTTTGTCCCGCGGAAATTGCATCTGTGTACTCTCTTTGAACCTGTGTAGGTGCTAACTAACTGTCTCGGCTGTTAGTAGAGATAAGTACAGTGGAAATTTTGTTCCGTCAACACCCTTAATCTTTGTCCGCAGACGAACGAGCGTTAGCGAAATGCACAATCTAGCCAATGCAGGTGTAAGACTATATAATTAAGGCCCGCCATGAGAAGGAGAAGTCCTTGAGAAGGATCATAGTATAGGAGGTATACTCCTTTACTCGAGACTGACTATGTTCTTCACGAACAAATTAGGAGGCGAATAGCACGTCGTTAATAATAAATATTTATAGGGTACTGTTTCTCAAAGTTTTTTGTTTTTTTTATAACTGTAAGAGCTGCACTGTCCTCCTCACTTAACCAGATTCCTAAGGTAGTCACGTAGCGGTTTTAGGTTACTCATTTCGTCTTGATTCCTTAATTGATTGTAATACCTTGCCCCCTAAGGTAGTTGAGGCATCTAAGAACTCAGAAGAGGAGAGGAAGCTTTGTGAAGTCACATTTCAGAACAGGGGCAGTTTTTTCTACGAGACTGTGTCTTATTTGCTTTGGAATATAGTGGATTTTTGGGATCCATCGGATTATTTTAGGTCTTTTTATTGGCTTAGTGTGTAAACGACATCTATGCTTTCATTTTGACGATGCGTTATGCCGTGATTTGCTGTGACATTTGAGGATTGTAAGTCGTGAATGGTTTGGCCCAATGTTTATTAGTGGATGTCATCCATTGCCATGGGAATTATGATGTGACGTGAACTTAAAAGTCCATTTATTTCGTCGTTCATTTGTGATCTCTTCCTACTCTTTAGAATGGAGAATTGGAAAACTACGCTGCCGTCTTTTCCAACTATGATAGTAACTTGAGCCTTGCCTCCAATCACGATCATGTCGCCCATTCTTACGGCTGAGCGTTTTCTGTGGCACCGTTGCCTGGATTCTTCGCTGCTAGAAATGGCAGCGAACCAAAAGTACACATATCCTCGTCCTCTGGATCGACCTCGAAATCGAAGACGCAGAGGTCTTCATCAAAGGGGAACATATATGTTGATGTGATACTTCGTAGATCGTTAGCTGGAACTTGTAGAAACAGAGCCAGCGCAGTGACTAGTCTACTCATACCGGTTATGGTCCTTGCACGATTGGTATTCTTTCAGCGCCTCTAGGCTATCGTGCGAGCTTACAAAAGCGTATTCAAAGCCCTTGCTCAGTGTATTGGGATCCGTCAACGATGGGCCACCCATGACTGCATGGCCACCTCTTATGCCTGGCAAGGTTTTGCACATCTTGAACTCACGCACAAATGTGTCTCGGTGTTCTTGAGATATCTCGGGTTTAAACCTGAGCAGGACTACAATTCTCAGTGTTAGCGGCCAGGGGCTACAACCGAAGAAGATCAATCAGTCAATTGGAAAACCCGAGCGAGCAGGCGAGATTCTACTGACTAACCTAAGTGCATGATAGTCATCTTGGGAAGACTTAGTCGGCGGGTTTTCTTGGGAAGTCTGATTGGCCGTAGGAGGTTTAAACTTGGCGTTTGGGTGTGGGTTGTTAGCAGGACTATATGAAAGTTGAAAGTGGAAAGCTGAAAGTTGTTCCAACTTGGGCGCGAACACCTGTTTGGTTGGAAAGTTTACTCGTATACGTTGGTTCGCACTGTGCCTCCTAACAGGATCGCCGGACCCAAGAGATGTAACCGACACGCCGACCAACATCACTCCGACCAACATTCCGACCGACCTTCCGACCGACCATCGTACTGCTATTTCGAAAGACATTGGCCTATCGGATCCGACAATAACGCTCTATTTCGACTTTGTAAGGAAGTGGAATTAGGCCTAATTATCTAATGTGGTGTTTTCACGTAACAGGTAACAACAATTCCTTAAACTAGATTCTCCTAGCAATGTATTGTATCAATCCTGTCGCACTGTTTGGGTTTCAATCATAGTTGTTACTTACTCCTAGCACTCAGCGCAACACTTGGTTTTCTTCTTCTTGGCCGTGCGGATCTTGATGATATCTTGATCTCTTCGACATACTTCGCCCTCAAAAAACAAAAAAACAAAAACAATCTTTTAACATCAACAGCGCTATCTGCTGAAGCCAATTTCAAACGACAAAATAATGGCGGGTATTGCAGAAATTGTCCTTTCCCCGGCCTTTCTCATCTACCCTCCCTTGCTTTTTCTTATTGGTAATGCCGTGGTCTTCATACTTCACAGCGTTCGTCCAAAGGATTTCCCCCCAGGGCCGCGAGGGCTTCCTGTCCTCGGCAACCTCTTCCAGGTCGATAAAAGATTCCCCTTCCTCACCTATGGCGCTTGGGCCAAGGATTATGGCAACGACACTCCCCTTGGGGTCAAGAAGGGCGCCATCAATATGGTCGTGTTAAATAGCAGCCGCCAAGTCCGTGAACTGTTTGAAAGGCGCGGGGCTGTGTACAGCGACCGTCCCCCACAGGTCATGAACCATACCTGGGTCTTCATAAAGGGCCTGAAAGCCGGGTTTATTGCCCAGAACAGCTCGGCCTGGCTCACCCGCTGGCGCAGGGAGCTCAACAACAATTTTGGACCAGCGGCCATCTCGAAGCTCCGCCCGGTCTACGAGGCCGAGACATCCAGGCTCCTGGTTAAGTTGGTCGAGTCCCCAACAGCGAGGAGGACGGATTTGGAAGACATTCTCGTGTGCTGGATGATGAGCGTGCCATGCATAGGGGTGTGTGGCAGGCGCCCGGACTGGATGGGTGATCATGGCTTTGGCATCGAACGGTTCCGACAGTGTAGTGACCAATACGCCGCCCTCGTTACACCTAATATTCGGGACTTGTTCCCGGTGCTACGCTATCTTCCAGGGTTGGGGATGGCCGAGTGGAAAGAAAGGGCTCAAGTGGTCAGGGAGACCCTTCTCAACACGGGCTCCCAGTTTCTGAGTGCTGCCAGAGAACAGCGTATGGCTCTGGATGGGGGGAAGTCGATTGCATGGGAGAGCATGTTGGCAAAGATATTGAGGGAGCAGCGTGAGAAGAATAACCACGTAATCACAGTAGCAGACATGGGCACGCCCGCATTCCACATAGTATCAGCCGCGGTTAACACATCGCTAGCAGTGTTCTCGATCATGCTGATGCTCCTGGCAAAATACCCAGAACTTCAGCAACGAGCCAGGAATGAGGTGCTTGAAGTGTCGAGAGGTGCAATGCCCACGGCAACCGATCTACCCAGCTGGAAGTATATGGAGGCGTTTTGGAACGAGGTATAGCCATTCCTTGAAGAACCACTCACTAGGGATCAATCAGACTGAAAAGAAACTGCCTAACAGATCCACCGCTGGCGTCCCGTCGCCCCGCAAGCGGTTGCCCATGCCCCCTCCCAGGACGACGTTTATAATGGCTATCGCATCCCCAAGGGCACTGCCGTCCTCATTAACGTCTGGCACATTAACCACTCCGAGGAGGACTTCGACGAGCCCGAGAAGTTCATCCCGGAACGTTTCTTGAAGCACCCGCTTGGGATGCGATCGGACCAGGCGCATGATCACGCTCAAACCGAGGCGTTGAGCTCGCGAATCACCTACAACTTTGGGGCCGGGCGGAGGATATGCCCAGGGATGCATTCGGCAAAGCAGAGCTTGCTCCTTGGCCTGGCTAAGATCCTCTGGGCTTTTGACATTCTGCCGCCCGAGGGGAAGGAGATCGATCTGAGTATAGAGACTGGCTTCGTCCAGGATCTTGCCCTGCACCCTAAGGATTTTGATGTCGTTCTTAAGCTGAGGGATGGGTGTTCTAAGGAGGATATTATGGATCACTACTCTCAGGCATATGAGGCCGAGGCCGAGGTGATGGGCTGGGAAGGAGGCCTATACAAATAGTTCGTAGTTCGAGTGCAGGAATGCTGCGTCTATGGTCTTGATATCGCAGATGAGTCCTGCATCAAGTTATATTTGGCAACACCTCCGTATGGGAAGAAGACTTAGGGAAGAAAGAGGTGGTGGTGGTTTAACTTTCTCGCAAGCATTTTTGCGGTGTAGAAGTTTGTTAGTTTTAAGATTGTCGTCTGGTAAGCAATAAGTAATAAGTAAAATGGTCCTTGAGGCATTCTTTCACCGGGACCTATGCTATATATATGCTGCATATATATAGTCATAGAGCAAGCAATTGGCTGTATGACAATCCGCTATACTTAATAAAACCCTTACGCCTACATGCTGCCGCTACTGATATTAATTGACATACTCTTTAACCTTAAAATCTTTAATGTCTTATGATTCACCTGTAGCTCTCATCCTACAAGGGGAGCTCTAATCCAAAGTCCCGGTTAATTAACGGGTTAGTAGGTCGTACAGATGTCATGGCAAAAAGTTATCAGAATCAGTCATTAGCTAGTTAATACCAAGGAAATGATAGTGTATTAACAGATTACAGGGTCTTTAGGTATAATACAGGCTGGTTTCACGTAGTTCCAGGGCATAGGAGCCTATAGAGTAGCCCACTACAGGCTCTGGCCACAGCATGCTTCTTTACTGAATACCGAGTACTACCCCTGCGATTCTAGTAAGTTTTTGCCGTCACCTCTGTATAGAGATACTAAATTTCACTTATGTTTCTAAGGATGCTGCTTTGCTTTAATTTATTCAGTTTCAATGTTATATTTCATCATCTACATTCCTCTCTAACATCACTTAATCCTAGAGGCGGTTCCCTACCATACCGATTGAGTTCACGTACATAAGTATGTTCTGGTTTTGCCGTTTAACCTTTGCCATAGGTTGAGGCAGTAAGATGTACTGTATCTTCGGTCGCCGCCGGGATGCTACGCTGGTCAGAAATACAGCGCACACACATGTAAGATCTAGTACTCATAGTTTAATTTTCATGTTACTATTCTTCTCCACTAATATCTCTAGTTAAACTCCATTCTGCTCTCACCGACTAGACATATGTATTACCCAACCCCCGATCAGAAGTCCAACCGCCGTTTTAAAAAGTCCAGCTGCCTAGCCAAAACGCTCTCAAGATCCCCAAATATCCAATCAATATGCCCTTTACCCTTCAAGATGTCAAGCTCCTTGGGTTCCTTCATGTGCTCATAGCACTTGAACTGGTCCTCTGCGGGGCATGATATGTCCAACTCAGGCGTCACCATCATAGCTGGCGTCGGGGAAATATACTCGACGAGGTTTAGGATATTCCACGACAGGCTTCGATGGTAGGTCTGCACGGAGACACGGTTCTCCACGGCTATGCCGAGGCGCTCGAGGGACGCCATCATCTCGGCTGGCATCTGGAGGCCATTGGGGATGCTGCCGTCTTCGTTGATGTACGGGAGGTACATGGGCTCTTCACCGGCGAGGCGACTGGCGCGGTCGTGCATGGCCAGCTCGAGAATCGGCTGGCGTCTTTCGGGATTGCCAGTTGAGTCGATCAGGGGTGCGACCGAGATCATTGCGGCGATTCGCTTGCTGTGCGGTTGGGTTTCTCGTCAACCGATGGAGGAGGACCGGGGGAGAAAGATGTGAGAGAGGGAGGAAGGGAACAGAAGAGAATAAAAGTGATTAAGACGGGGATGGATGCAAGAAGCTACGTACTCAAAAGCAGCTGCCGCAAGGGTAACATTGCCACCAAAACACAGACCCCAGAGCGCGATTTTGGTGTCGTCAACGAGAGGGTTCTCTTTTAACCAGGTTACGGCGTCGTGGATGTCTTCCGTTTGCTGTCTTGCGTCGATCTGTACGCAGGCATAGAGGTTAAGAGGTGTTTGGTTCCCCAGCTGCAGACGACCTCGGGTTCACAAAAAAAAAAAAAAAACTCACATCATTTCTTGGCTCTCCATCACTGGCGCCTATGCCGCGAGGATCATAGAGAAGGCAGGTGATGCCATGCTCTTGAAACCACTTCGCAATGTCCGGTAAACTGGCATCCTTGGGCATGTTGAACTACTCAGATGTACGTCAGTCAATATGTGTGCTTTAAATCAAACACTAAGCGGCTGGTAGCTCGGATACGTACGTACTCCTGGAGACATAATCATGGCTGGGCCGCGCTTTGAGGCTGGAAACAGCCAGGCGCGCAAGGTCAGGCCGTCGAGGGTTTTGAACTCGACATCGAGACGGGCTAAATCGCTGACCGCCATTGCGTTCTTTCAGGAAAGAATTGAGCTGAAGGAAAAAAGAAGAAGAGGGGGATGGTGGTTGCTGTAGTGAAAAGTTACTGGGCCAGTGTCGTTGTATAGGCGTATACACGGAGTTATTACTAGGCGAGGGTTGTTGATATGGCAAAACTTGCGCAGTGATTGATAACTTAATGAGGTAGGGTTGACACCTGCAGAATCGGAAGACTGCGAACTGCAAAGTCGATGTCGACCGGTCCGGTCTTCTCACAACTCGGAATCGGGGGTCGGTCAGCCCCTGCAGCTATGGGGACGTAAGTAAATCGGTGCTTACTGCTGACGCCGGTGCCCTTGCAGCGTCTCTGCAATTACGTGGCACAGGCGGGTATAGATGCGGCTCTTTCTAGCAGCGGCTAATACTCTAAGATGTATGTAGAAAGGTGGTAGACATCTGCTTAAGTATTTATAAGGCTAGTGTATAGACAGATCTAGGTAAAGATTAGAAAGTACTATAGTTATTAGCAACTAAGATAAGTTAGTAGAATAAGAAATAGATAGCTAGAATAAGATA
>JAJONI010001404.1:0-12417 GCA_022190145.1 Pezicula rhizophila | reverse complement strand
TAACCACTTTTTCAGCTAATTCAATAGTTACTCCTCTTAGCAATCTACGATCTGAAATACCTTTGAGATCAAGATTAACTGCCCAAGAAAGAGGATAACTAGCCCTTTAAATAAGCCAATCCTTTCTAGTAGTGCTACTCCTTAAAATTTTTGACATTTTTGCATACTTGTGTTAATAGGCACGCGTCTTTCTAGTTGAGAATAGATAAGATTTCGCAATTTGAGAGGGCCGTTCTCATTTTCGTGGTTTCCTTGAATGGTTAACTATGCTATTAAATCTATTCAATGACCTTCTTTAGCAAGTTCGGCCTTCGAGCCTCAAATATCATTTGACGCAAATTCTCGTTATTGAGAACGATATATATGTGTGTCAGCCATTGTGGCCCATTTTTGCCCATTTCCGTCACGTGTCTGAGTATATCCTCATTAGGTTCCGTCTTGGGCCTTTCGCTCAGGCCTCTAGCAACCCTATTTTTCTATTGTAGCGCTCTACGCGCAATGCCGTCGCATCCGGGGTGCCTTACGTTGTATAGCAATCAGGCTCTAATTGATGCCCAGCTCAAGCATATCAAGGCCTACTGCCTCCTCCCTTCTCCCTCCTCTCATTTTATAGAATCAGACATTATTCAGACTCTCACTCAAATCACCATTATTGTGCTCCAGGGTTAACATGATGATCTTCAGTTGATACTCGAAAACTAATTTTGGCAATCAAATAGTCATATTGTTTTTGGATTTGAATAACCCCTAGTAGGATACACATCCCTATCGCTTCCATTCAAGCCATTCCCAAAAGTTCACGGCAGGATAGATAGCTTAGCGTTTCCCACAGTGAGATAATAGACCGGTTATGTCTTGCTGGAAGCAATGTGTATTTGTGTTAAAATATTAGTGCATTGTTCCTATTCCGTTCCAAGTCAAGCCACCCTTTCCTAACCAAACGACCGAAAGCTCTTGTTCGAGCTCTATATAATCACTGTTCTAGCACTATCTGCAGGATCTGACTTAACTAACTTGGAGGAATAGTTATGCCATTTGCGAAGGAAAAGTGGCTCGTTTATGTTTGAGAAGGTTCTGAAGGACTGACCGATGATAGTGGTTGGGATCTAGAGTGTCCTTTTTTTTTGGCGTGAAGTTAAAGTGGTGTGTTATCGTCCTCTTCTTTAGAGAGTAGCACGAAGCGCAGTGACACACACCTCACTCCCTGAACAAATCCGGCACGCTCATGTTAAATTTGGGTTCAGATGGATCGTTAATTGTAGAAGATCCCAGGTTGTCGTATCTGTCCTCGTCTAACTTGGGTCATTCGAGTGAATTCCTTGGTTCTCGTCGCTGAGATATCTTTTGCTTGGCAGCTCATTCCCGAAATGGGTCACTGTATCGTTCATTCACCTCCCGTCTTGACTCCGTTGGTAATCACGCACCGGTTCACCTTCTGCTAGAACGATTTCCGGTCTTGATCTGAAATTAATGTTCCATTGTGAGATAAGATGTGTTTCAACTCAACTTTGTCAAGTTCCTACTCAATTTAATACTTATCTTCTACACCAAAAAACAATATGCTGCCTCTCGAAGGCTCTCCCGATGGGCTTTTTTCCTTTTCGGGGGTATCTAAATCTTCCTTATCTTATCATAATCAACAAAAAAAAAAGATTATATCTTCAAAGAAGGAAAAAAACACACACACAATTTTGAAACATAAGATTTCAATCACAGTCACACCCACACTCTTTATTCTCATAAAATGACACAAGCCCGATCTTTCTTTCTCCTTCTTGCATGCCGGTGCGGTCTTCTCTCTCTACGTGCACGCACATGCTCGTCATCCAAGGTCTGGGGTGCTGAGTTGTCCTTGCGGATTATCTGCCTGCAGAGATCGATGAATACTTCATCAACATTTGCTATTCCATTTTAATTTATATTAGTTACTATAACTTGAAATATTTATTTTATTTAATTAGCTTGGTTAGTGCTCACCTCGACGTCTTGCGGAGGTTTCGTAATATGGTGCGTTGCCCCAGCTCTGTGATACCGAGAATGCTTTAGCTCGGGATACCATGCGATCTTCTTCGAGATCTGATTTGTTGCCTACGATGACGATGGGTACGTTGTCGTCGTCTTTAATGCGGATTATTTGCTCGCGGAGCTCGGACAGTTCGTGGAGACTGCTGTGGCTCGTTATGGAAAACACGAGTAGGAAGCCTTGGCCAGTCTTCATGTATAATTCCCTGCGGCGATGTTTAGTAGAGTTTTCTTTTGGTCCATTGCGGCTTGTCATTACCTCATAGCAGCTGCGAGGGGGGAAAAAAGTCAGTATGTAGTAGTAAGAGAAAGTAAATTTGTAAATCTCAAAAGACTTACTGAACTGTTCTGTGCCAGCAGTATCCAATCTATAGAGAAATAAGCAATGGCTTCACTCGTCTGACAAAGTAATACATACATCTCCAACATGCATTGACGACCCTACCCACCATGTTAGTAGCTTGTCGTCAGGACGGTCATTTTCGAAAACGTGACTTACATCAACCTCAATGAGTTTCCGGTAGGAATCCTCAATGGTTGGATCATAGCTCTCAATCCAAACATTTTGAACGAATTGGGCTAAAGAAATAAATTCAATTAGTCAGAATTGAATTTTTGCTTGTGAGTAGAGATGGGGAGAGGGGTTGTTGTTTTATCGCATCGGCCTTACCTGTGAGGCAGCTTTTACCAACGCCTCCTGCAGAAATTGTCAGTCAAGGTAGATTTTGGATTTGGAAGTGCAGAAAAGATAAAAACTGACCGGCGCCGAGAACTACAATGTGATAATCGCGTCTAGAACAAGTCTTTGATTAGTCGGTGATGCGCAATTTCTCATATCAATAACGGCGAGATGTTCGAACCTTTGTGAGGTTCTCGACATGATGGAAAAGCCCCCTTGACAATATTTTTTTTGCAGCCGCCCCTGAAACTGTCGAGCGCCTCTTCTGCTTCACAGACTCTTTCTTCCTCCTCCTCCTGTCCTGGCTCACCAGCAGTCAACCGGCGGCCCAATCGAGGGAGGGGTTCTCCTCCTTTTCCCAGCAAAATGGACTTCTTGCCCTGCCAACCCCTCTGAGCCCGGATACTTGGGAAATGATCTGTTTTTGTTTTGTTTTGCTTTGTTTTGTTTTTTTCAACGTGCGATTGTCGTCATGTACTGTACAGTACAAGTACGGGGAGCAGCAGTAGTGAATTCCCCGATGTTCGTTGCAAAAGCACGGTACGGGTATGAGAATCCGCGCTACGGCCGCTCCGGGTGTCTCGTGCTAGGATCAACTACTGCCTGCGCCGAACATCCTCAGGAGCTGGGTGGTATGGATTAAAAGGTTACGGTTAATAAGAAAGAAGGGGATCTACGGTCCTGCAGGGGCAATGGGCTTCGTCGGGTCGCGAGGGGACAAAAACAAAAAAAAAAGGGTGGGTGCATTAGGGTCGCCCGTGGTGAACGCACAGTAGTAGTAGCAGTAGTAGACCTTTTGTTCACAACACCTCACACGTTCGTCTCTCGGCGGATTTGTATGTCAAAATATCTGGGAGACAAGCCAAATGATATATAGGGGGGTAGAGTACGAGTCAGGGTCTCGTCAGCGTCAAGCAGGCCGCCAGTGCCATTTAGCATAGGAGGACAAACAAGTCAGGAGTGCACGGCATTGGTTCAGTACATGGCCAAAAAAAGAAGTTGCCGCCAACCAAAGTGCCCGGGCCATTAGTCGTGGTTCCGGGGGACTTGAGATGATGGAGCCGCCAATCTATTTCTCGCGACGTGGCTGAAGAAGAGAAAAGGAAAGAAAAAAAAAGGAAAGGGGAAGGAAAAGGAGAAGGAAAAGGAGAAGGAAACATAATTGCAAACAATGATGCTAAAACGAGATAGGAATATATATATATAAATAGTATAATAAGAATAAGAATAAGGATGAGAGAGCGACAGCAGATATTCGCACAATAGTATTTCCTAAGTTAAGATATAAAGCACAACTCTTTCTCCATTTCTTTCTTACCTAGGTAGATAGGTAGGTACCGGATGGAACACGTGAGAAAGGACCTAGCGCTCGCAAGGCTTTCTGACTCGGGACGGTCAGATCTTCTCCTCCTCCTTTTCCTCCTCCTCCTCCTCCTCCCCCCCCCTTCATTCTCATTCCTCCTCAACTTCATACCTTACTGTACGAAGTTATGATAGATATGTTCCACATGCGTCGTCGCCATGGAAGTTGCACTTTGCGACGAAGAGTCCCCTCATCATTCCCATACTTCGAATACGAAGCTGACTGTGCTGTGGTGCAACAACCGATTCATTATCGTCACTTCACTGGATATCAATACAGCTGCCAGTCAATGGCAATTGCAGAGGATGCCACCAGGAGCCGTAAAGCAAATATCAAAGGTGGGAGCCATCAAGGCTGCTACTGAACTCGGGAACTCGATTGCCATCCACTGTACGCCAGCTTGATGCCACCAAAAACCGGACAATGAATGCCATTGGGGGCTTCTTCGTGTTACCGCTGGACTTAAGCTATGCTTTCCCCATTGCATGATAAGTTTCGCAGCTTGTAGTTTGCAACATTATTCCTTGCCTTTCCTCCTGGCGGCTGTAATTTCGTCCTTCATCAATACGGCAACACGCTCAGCCAGCGCAAATATACTGGAAGCTGGGTGGCCAGGCGGAGAGAATGGTAATGCACTTGCGTCAACGATACGAAGATTTGATACACCAATAACCCGAGCCTGGGAGTCTACAACCGCCTGTGTATCATTAGCCTTCCCCATAGCACAAGTTGCCGTTGCTTCCCAAATCGGCATGACTTGATTGATCACATGATTCCGAATCGCCTCCTCGTCATCATCGGGAACGAGGTCGTATCCTGGCCAGTATTCTTTGCCAATGAGTGCCTCTTTCATCTCTGGTCTTGTCCAAGCTTGTCGTCCACGTTTGAAAGCGACCATGAGCAGTTCAATGTCTCTTTCGTCGTTCAAATAGCCAATGTCAACAACGGGTGGATCAACATTACTTGCTGAGTTGATTTTGATGCTACCTCGGGACAATGGAGTAGACAGTGAACAAGCAAGTGAACCGTAGTTTGGGGACAAAGTTGTTCCGATAGGAGGCTTGGACTCGATTGTACGGAAGATCAAGAGGTCGCTATTCACAGGCAGATACTGGTATACGGGCCAGTCTGCAGGGTATTCGCTTAGAGCTTGACGGGTGCTAGCTGAGAGGGTTGAATTAAACTCGGGCGGTACACCCTCAAAGACTGCGAGATCCAGAGCATCTGTAAGTACACCTTGGCCTTGCGGGAACAATGTATAGTTGACAAAGTCCGAGAACTGCGTATTGAAAATCTGGCTGGTGGTATTGAAGTTAACCTCATAAGTTATACCCACGAACGACTGGTCTTGAAGATTTTGGCCCTGAACCACATATTAGTATTAATTACCTACTCTTGTACATGCTCTCATGAAATCGCTTACCACTCCAGGTCGGTCAGCTATCACAGGGATGCTGTAGTTCTCCAGCATGTTGGCAGGCCCAATTCCAGACACCATCAAGAGCTGCGGAGAGCGAAAGACACCTGCACATGATACGACTTCCTTCGCTGCCTTTATGGGAAAAGTTTTATTATTGGTGTCAAGTGCCATAATACCGGTGGCTGCTTTGTTAGCATCAAACGTGATCTGTGTTGCTTGAGTCAATCCAAATACGACAAGATTGGTCCTATTTCGAGCAGTCTCGAACATCGCCGAAGCTGCAGACGAGCGATGCATATCGGCAGGATTGACATTTAAGGTCATATATTGAACACCTAGAGTTTTAAAATTTCAGTTTACTTGTTCTAGGTATTTGAAGAGTAACTCGAGCGTGAGTCAGACGTAAAGAACAATAGTCCCTAGGAGGGAAACTGTGCTTCAATCTTCAACTTACCATCAAGGGTGCCACTGCTGAAGCCAGTAGCTGGTTTTACGCCTAAAGCTTGCCACGCTTTCTTCATCCACGTCGCTAACGGAGAAACGAAGTTTGCAAAGCTAACTTGTAGAGGGCCACCATTTGGAAGGTAGATGCTTCGGTCAAACATGATATCACTCGAATTGGCGCCTCGCGAGGTCACGTTTGGTTCTGTAAATTGGACAGACTTCTGGAGATATGGAAGGAAGTTCTGCCAGGTATAGGCATCATCTCCGACAGTATCTGCCCATTTCTGGAAGCTCCCCACTGAGCCTCGACTATAGCTATACCATCAAAGGAATATCAGCATAGTTTCGGATACGAAAGACTATCAAAGACTATTCTTGCCAAAGAGCAACTTACGCAGCAAATCCTCGAGCAGTGGATCCTCCAAGCATTTTCCCTTGAGGATAATGCTGCCGGAAGCCATTCGCTTTGATCGGTTCGGTGATATCTATGTAATCGATGCTTGGTAACAAAGCTGGATTTGTCGGATCGACAAACGTCGATGTAGCAAGTTCGCCGAGTTGGTATGTGAGATATGACGTCGATAACTATGGATGTTAGAGTCTTCGCTGTAAATGTGGTCCAAAGGGGGTGTAGGAATTCTCACTGTTCCCTTTTCTACAACTGCAACACGTATATTGGGGTCTTCAGTCATACGAAGGGCTAGTGTGAGGCCACCTGGGCCGCCGCCAACGATCACATAATCGTAAGTCGTGGCCACACCAGAACTGGCGATCTCTTCGACGGTGATTCCCTCGATGAGTGCGTTTGTTTGTTGGCTTCCCCACAGGCCACGAGTACCTGCTGCTGGAGTAGGCGTTGGTGAAGAAGGACTCGTTGAGTTGCGCTGCACTAAGGTGGGATGGCTCTGTGTAAATGGGCAAAGGAGCAGAAGCAGCCCCACCGTATACTTCGCGGTGTTCAACATCATGAGGCCATCACAAGCTTTGTGGAGGTAGAGAAAGGCAAAGAAGACAAATAACTAATAAGACAGATGTCTTTTTTAAGAAGCATATATTGACACGAAGATTGCCCTAGTTATATCGATTGTTGCTGAATATTTATTCTACACTATGACCTCGGCATTTGGATGGAACTCAAGTGGTAGTATCCTTCTGAAACTGCGCAGCTGTTCACCATGAATCCGAATAGCATCAAGCACAGCGCTTGTCTGCGAAACTGATGGAATGAGCTCACGAGATCGATTTGCCGTAAACCCGAACGTGCCAGATCCCTTGTACAGTATCACAAACTTGCAACTGAGCTCCACACATCGCCCTGACCTATTTAGGCAAATAGGATGTTGTCTTCTGGAAGAAGCTCGTGGTCTTCTAGACCAGACCTAAGTTCAATCATTACAGGTACCCAATCACGGCCTAGGCAGCGTCGGTCATTGACATGCAAAACCCTGCCAAAACTATGATGTAACACCTTTTACGAAATGTATCATCTGATAATGGTACTTAAGTTCACCTCATAAGTGACCCAGATTTTAAAAGTTGGCGATTTAGTTCGTATCTCCTCCAAGGCCAGGAGGTAAAACCAGATGTCTGGCTTTAACTTCCAAAATAAGCGAATAAAGGAGGTTGCACGGTCATTGAGCAAGTACCTAATTAAACGATGCGAGGTCTTTATCCAAAGAATTAGGGCACGACCATCCGAGCTTTCTTTGTGTTTCATATTTCTTTCGGAGACGCGCGAGTGGCTGAAGACGTCGACTCGGTCAACTTGACTGGCAGACATGAAGAGATGATGAAAAAGCTTGGCAGCTCTAGAAGCTGGTCATGCGAATCCTCGCTTCGCTTCGTATTGCATCTTCCCCCCTATTCTAAGCGAGCATTTAGTGTCTCTTCATCTGCCCTCTCTTTCTGATAGCCTCAATAATCTTGATACAGTTTACTGGGCTACCCCGTCTCTTTTCATGACTTCTATTGGAGCCCAAACGTCCATTGTCCATTATTACATACATACCGGTAGCTAAGATCCTCAGTGATGTGACGAGAACGTAAGTGATGCGAATGACGCACAATGGGTAAATCAAGATCCATACTTCTATTGGTACAACGGCTATCCCTTCATTGTACAGATCACTTTGGTATTTTGATAGGTTTCAATCGTTTCGGCCGTCCGAACACCCATAATTAGCCTTTCAAAGTCCTGATCTCCTCTTGAACCAATGACAATACAAGTACGCTGCACTGCGATTGATCCACCGTTCAAGTGAGCCTCAAAAGACCGCCATGTCGGTCACCTTTTCAATCCGTGTGCTCGTACCCGGATCCACTATCTCACATTTATTCACTGTGTCTCGGCGATGGGAAGTAGAGAATGTCCGAGAATGCCTGGATATTTGTCCTAGCTGCGCAACACTCACCTCTTGCAGATTTTCCCCCTAGCCTTGCATATGAGAGGATTCTCCGTAGCAGCATCGCCGAGGTTCTCAGGAAGCTATGATGCCAAGATATGGAGCAATACGGTAGAATATGAGTATTTCCAATATTATATTTCTTGTATCGCTCCCCTTTCGTGTTTGATTTAGTGCAAGGCCTTTCTACTACTTTCCTGACACTCACTACTTTTTACAGCCTACCTCTTCTTTCTTTAGAGGTTTGAGTGCTTAGTTTGTGCTGCAGGTCAGCAATTAGTTCCTTTATTTACTACTAAGCATGAGGTTCTCGGTTTTGTTGTTATTGGCAGGGCCTCTTGCGTTGACGCAGCTCAATTCTATGGTGGTCTATGCCGCTTCGGTATCTTCAGTCATCTCGTTTACGACAACTATAAGGGCCGCATCATCTAGCAGCCCTCCTGCAGTCGCTTCAGCATCTTCACTCCGGGCTCCAACCACGCGTATCTCCTTGTCTACCTGGCCTTCTACTTCGGTAGGCTTAGCGCCCTCATCAGCATCTACTCCTATTGCTGGAAATGCCCCCAACGCTGGCAGTGGTATATGTGGTGGATCTTCCAATGGCTGTTGGCCAGGAGGATATAGTATTGAGAATGATACGGAGACTACGTGGCCTAATACTGGAAGAACAGTGGAGGTGAGAAGTCCCAAGCCTACGGAAACATGAATACCACTCACAAGAAGCTTCTTTCTTAGTATGAGTTGACAATCACCAATACAACTTGTACGGCAGCTGGATATGAGAAACCATGTATACTCATCAACAACCAGTTCCCTGGCCCCACCATACAAGCCAGTAAGTGAATCTCACTAAGATATCACGTATAATTATTTTCTAACACATCAAAGACTGGGGCGACACCGTAAGGGTTGTGGTCACCAATCAGCTACAAGACAATGGGTCAGTTCTCTACATATTTGGAGATAATCTTATGCTAAACAACTACTAGTACGAGTATGCATTGGCACGGTATTAGACAGTTCCAAACCAATAATCAAGATGGTGTCAATGGAATCACGGAATGTCCAATTCCTCCAGGACAATCGAAAACATACGAATGGCAAGCCACATCCTACGGAACAACTTGGTATCATAGCCATTATGCTGCCCAATATGGTGATGGTGCTCTTGGTACGTTCGCCCCTCGAGACCTTTACATTAGACTAACGAATCAAAAAGGTCCTCTGGTTATTAATGGCCCAACCACTGCAGGTTATGATATTGATATGGGCCCTATTGCCATTTCTGAAACGTAAGAGCTTCAACAGCTTTTTCTTTCTTTCTTTCGGACTATCGCCTTCTAACATTCGTAGTTATCGACTCCAGCAAGCTCCAATGGGAGGAGCTACAACTGTGGATGAGATTATTACCAATCAAGGCCCCCTTATTGATGTTCCAGACAACGTTCTTTTCAACGGGAAGAATGTAAATGCTGAAGGAGGTGGAGAACGTCTACAGATGACGATGGAGCCTGGAAAGAAACACCTCATGCGTTTCATCAATGTTGGTGTTGACAACTTCTACAAAGTTGGACTTGGTACGTAAATCGCGATGTTCTTTATATTACTCAGGATTTTAGGGTGTTTCAGAATTCTTTTGTACAGCCACTCCTCACTTAATAGTTTGAGCTGAGTAACCAAGATCTTGATGAGTAGTCATTAGCGAGTAGACGTCTTGCATTCAGCCGCTGAACCGCTGCGTTGATTTGAGCAACCTCAAATAACGACCTCGGATTTCAAGACCCTGCGCAGTCATAAGCAACAGTTGCTAACTGAAATAGATGATCATATGATGCAAGTGGTCGCAATAGATCTCCAGCCTGTCCAGCCATACTACGCACAATACGTCAGTCTAGGAATTGGCCAACGTTTCGACGCCATCGTGACAGCAAATCAAACTGTCGGTAATTACTATCTTCGAGCTCTCCCAATGTCCTGCGTTGACAACAAAAACAACGGAACTGGAACCCAAAATGCCATCATCTCATACCGAGGTGCAACAGCAGCATTGCCAACCTCGAAAGCTGCCCCGGTCATCGATAACTGTTTTGACGAACCAGCAGAGAAGACAATCCCGTTCGTTGCCAAATCAGTAAATATCTCAACTTTCGACCCCCGCCACTTACCTATAGCATCTCCCACCCAAGTCACAGAAGGAAACAACCGTGTTTTCCGTTGGCAACTCGGAACTACATCACAGAGTGCTAATTGGGAAAGTCCACTTCTACAGAGGCTTGTACAAGGCAACAGCACCATTATGCCGGCAGACAATGTTGTTTTTATCAACGAGCCCACAACTGCATTTTGGTACATCCAAAACAATTTCTACGAACCACATCCGTAAGTTACCACTTTTTTATCTCTCTGCCTACCTACCTACCTGCCCAAGCTTATACTGACATGAAATTTTTTAGAATCCATCTCCACGGAAATGATGTCCGCATCCTAGCATCAGGAGATGGTCAATGGGATGAAGACGTCTCTAAACTCGACGTGACAAACCCCATGCGCCGCGACACATTTATGGTCCGAGCAGGCGGTTACACCCTCCTAGCTCTGGAAACTAATAATCCTGGAGTCTGGCTTATGCACTGTCATATTGCTTGGCATGTAAGCGAAGGTCTTTCTACTGCTATTTATGTGAGGAAGAATGATATCAAGTTTCCTGTTGCTGTTACCAAGGCTATTAATGATGGGTGTACGGCTTGGAATCAGTATAGGGCTATTAATGGGACTGTTTATCAAAGAGTAGGGTCGGGTCTTTGAGTTTGTGTGGGTTGGTTGGGAGATTTTGTGCGTGCGTATATGTTGGTTCTGGGGTTGGGGAAGTCGGGAGAGCAGTCATGATGTTAGGATTTTGTCGCATTTATGGCTTGATCAAGTTCATGGGTTTGTGTTCGTATTTGCATTTGAAGCGTTTTCTTGTTATATACCCATTATCTTTTTTGAGAATTTATATATATCTGATCAACTATTTATTTCGAGGAGAACAGAGGAAGGAAAGAAGCAAAGATATTTCGTCTCTCTCTCGCTCTCTATCTCTCTCTCACAGAAGCTCTACGTATAACAGCTTATTAGAAATGATTGAAGTCATATATATCTTTACTTGAAGTAGTAGGAATGAAGGATGAAGGAGGACTACACTACTTATACACAAAAACCAGAAGCACTCATCCTCCCCAAGACTCCATATCATACTGCACATACCACATAATCCTATCTCACAACACCATCATCAAACTCAACACTAAATTCAACCCACCCAAACTCCCCCAAAAGCAGTATATCAGATGTTGAAACAAAGAGGTGCAGGTCCAGATACGAACTACCCGACAAAAAAGGAAAGCCTTTTGTACCTTCGGTAATGATAACCTCAACACAGATACAAAACACAAGCCAAACAAAAACACGACATAAAAACCAGCCAAGCTTTAAAACTCGCAAGACAAATTCTAATATCAAAGATTTTCTAATTACCTAAAGGCTATAAGCAAAAAGAGTACATCAAGTTCCCTTGATCTGGGTTTTGGAATGTCATAAGTTCGTCATAAGTTCCTCCTTTCCATCATTGCAGTAGTGTCGTTTCAGTCTTCGTATTCGTATCGTAATTTCAGTTCCCAACGGGTGCAACGTGCAACACGTTACGGAGTAGTTAGAGGTTGTCGGCCATTGTGGCTCATTTTGGACACGAGTCAGCCAGTATATCCTCATTCTAGCCATAATTGTTTCTTCTTTTCCCGGCGTTTCGCTCAGGCCTCTAGCAACCCCGTTTTCTATTGTAGCGCTCTATACGCGATGACGTCGCATCCGGAATGCCATATTCCGTAGAGAAATCAAGCTATAGTTGATGCTCAGCTCCTGTATATAAAGGCTTACTGCCACCTACTTATTTTGGAAACTGTACTATTCAGACTCTCATTCAAATCACCATTATTGTACTGGAGGGTTCATAGAGGTTTTGTACGGTTCAAGTACTCAGTATGTTTATTTCTCTGCTTATACTTAGAGTCTTCTAGTAATTACAGAGTAAGATAGTAGAACGAGGGCT
>JAJONI010001403.1:0-12441 GCA_022190145.1 Pezicula rhizophila | reverse complement strand
ATAGTAAGCTCGATAAAATGCCATAATACTCGCTGATGGTCTTGATAGGGTCCTTGGGACATGTCAATTGAAATAGAGAACCTTCAGATACAGGAACTTATTATAATAAAGTGTTAGGAACAAGTATAACTCTAAACCTTTGTATGATCCGAAAGCAACATTAATAGATGTTTTAGTGTTTTGATAGAGGAGACCTACAATGATATTCCGATAAATTAACATGGGTGCTGTGCCTGTGCACTAACCAAATACAGCAACCGCTCCAAAATTTAGTGCAGACCTCGCAACATGGAGCATCATCAACAATCAATTGCATAGGGCCATACCAGCGTCTGCCATTCAATGATGGTTTTTTAATGCAGACGGTAGGAACGAGGTATTGGAATCTAGCCAAAGGTCACGCCAACGCCTTAGCCTCTGTACCGGTGGACGACATAAGAATCATCATTTAGATAACATCCAGGTTGTCCTCCAAAAGGCTTCACACAATGGCTGCAAGGTCTATGTCGCCTGGAGGTGCTCTCCTGCGAGCTTCGAGAGTATTCGCTATACCGAGTCCTTTGCCACGGCCGGCTGGGGAGCTCTCTTCAACAGCAGTATTCGATTCCGACACTCAAACTCTACCACATCCTATCCATGCTACGATTACCACCCCTCAATCTTCTCTCAAGAGAGGCGACTGGGGCTTCAAACGGCCTCTGCCTCTGCGTTCGACAACACGCACCTCGACTCCTTTAATTCGAGTCAACTCAATTGATACCATCGAGCACGTTACCGAATATGCATCAGCAGCGGACCATACTCTGAATCTCAAGAAGTGGCAAGAGATGAACATACCAATATCAACTCCCTCCAAGAACAAGGAGCGCGATCACCTGTATCTCAGCGGCAAGCAGAAAAGCGTTTTTGAAGAAGATATCGACCAAATTGCGCTGGACGAGGATAGAACGAGAACTGGTAAGGAAGTAAGATGGAAGTTTGAAGGGCCATGGATTGCTGGGCAAAATGATGGAGAGTTCAACACATATGTCACGAAGGTTGTCCGGAAACGCAAGGCCGAATTCCAGAAATTCATTCGGTCCGCATGTGCAACGCATCTCACAAGGGAGGCACATAAATTGGCACGAGAGGATGGCGAAGAGGCAAGGCCAGCAATACAAGCAGCCGATATCACGGAAGCACAGTTGCGGGAATATGTCTCAGGACTCCGTGACAACCGAGCTGAGTTGTATAGATTGATTCGTCAATTTCTCGACTTACCTCCAGCTCCAACTAGCAATCTTGGCTCTACATTCGACAGCGGCATGACTTTGGACCAATTGTTCGAAGATTCAGGAAAGGGAGCCGCCAGCATGGCCGCGGATGGCATTGCATCAATCGCGTCACCATATGCCGAATCTGGGCCTCCTAAGACCCATCCATCAGCAGGTTTGTCTTACGGCCGCACAGCTTCTTACATCTTCAACCATCCATTGTACGGACCCCAAGTTTCCGCTCCTCCAGTACAGGCACGTGTTGTTATGCCAAAGGGAGCGGCAACAGGTGCTTTTGCTCCAACATTGGGAGTTGGTGGATTCGTTACCGATCTGCCAAAAGGTTCCAGTTCTTTCGATACTCGAGCCACGAAACGCAACAAATACAGCGGCCTAGTTCAACCTCTGATCACCGGTATCTCAAACATTGAGCCCGAAAAGGTTGGCGGTTCTAAGGCATATGTCCGGCCGATAAAGGCCAGCGTGGATCCCAGAGGCCGGGTTGTTCTGGTTGTTGACGGTGCTGACCCACAAGCTGTTGCTGTTTTAGAAGGGACTGTGGATGATGTTCCCTCGCAATATCAGCGTCCGAAGTTTGCGGCTACGGGCTTTGCAAAGCCTGTGACAAGTTCAGACGAGGGATATGGTCTGAGAGGCTTTGGCGACCCCGATGCATTGAGACGGAGTGGAGGACTGTCAACTGATAACGAATCTTTACAGAGTCTGAGCCAGCTAGTTTTGGAAAAGTAGGAAACGTGTGAGGGAATTGAAGGAATCTGTACATCATAACAATATCAGTAGAGGGCGAATTGATTGTACTATATGAGATAAGAGAAGAAAATGTAGTATTACCATAACGCTTTACGAACTCCCAACTACTCCTATTCCCTCCAATGCACCAAAGCAGCTCTGACCGCGCCTATTTTGGACGCGGTCGTACCCCATATCACATCACGTGGCTAATGCAATTTAGCGCTAGTGCCAAGACTTGCCGAAGCCCATCCCACATTTGCTGAATTTTGAAATTCAAACTCGACGACACGACACGACACGACAAGTTCTTCTCGACAAACCAATCTCTCATACCTTCACGAACACCGCAATCATGGGTCGAGTCCGTACCAAGACCGTTAAGAAGTCCGCCAAGGTCATTATTGAGAGATACTACCCCAAGTTGACTCTCGACTTCGAGACCAACAAGAGAATCTGTGATGAGATTGCCATCATTGCCTCAAAGCGTCTCCGCAACAAGGTAAGGGTCCAGTTGCGTTTGCAGCAACATGCCAATACCTCAGATCTCCAGTTCAATCTCTAATATGGTCAGATTGCCGGTTACACTACCCATTTGATGAAGCGCATTCAGAGAGGACCAGTCCGTGGTATCTCCTTCAAGCTTCAAGAAGAGGAGAGAGAACGCAAGGATCAATACGTCCCAGAAGTTTCCGCCCTTGACTTCACCCAGAACTCAGAGACTGGACAGCTGGAGGTTGACTCTGAGACAAAGGATCTTCTTAAGAGCCTTGGTGTACGTTTTCACATTTATAGCAATTCTGCGCCGCAGCAGTCACTGATAATCTACTTTACAGTTCGATTCCATCCCAGTCAATGTCGTCCCAGTTACTCAGCAACAGACCGTCGAGCGTGGTGGACCTCGTCGATTCAACGACCGTCCCCGCAACTAAGCGCTTTGATACAAAGGAAAAAAAAAATGCTTGCGGCGATTTATGGATATGAATGGCTAGGCAAGATATCGGTTGATACGGGGCGTATTTCTGGCAGGCTGTCATACTAGATCAATGTGAGGAAATATTCCACCCAAGGTGTCGCTGATTCTCTTCGGAGTTGACGCTTGATTGCCATTCCCTTTCCCTCTCTTGCGCACACGCGCGATGTGAGTCCAAGCACAGTAATGCGGCTTTCATCTTGTTCAACGACTTCCTAAGGTTGTTGCACTAATTGCGCTTCTAAGCATAAGCTTACAGGCACTCTTTTGATGGGATGCCAGTGAGCGTTCGTGAAATTTACAACCTAATATCTATGCTTGGGGGGTATCATATATCGCCATAACGCCTAAGCTCCTTAATGAAAGCCACGCCATGATATTATAACCAATCTTTCCCTGATTCCTCATCATCATCGCCAAATAAGTCGTCATGTTGTCGATTCCTTCCACTGCTGAAGTTTGGTGTATGGCCTTCCAAAGTCAAGTGCATAGAGTCCAATCTCTCCCCCAGAGCATTCACTTCTATCGAGGGAGGTTGAGCAGGGCGTTGCACGTCCTTCTCCTGGATGGTAATGTCCACGCGTCCCTTGTTGGCACCAAGTCCTCGATCTCCCCTCTCCAAAGCCAAGTCTGCAGCATCTTGCATCTTGCCTTCAGCTTCTGCCAAATCCATCTTTGCAAAATCCTCTGCAATCTTGTCTTGCATAGACTTCGGTTCATCTAGGAGGTCGATTTGAGAGCTGATCCCTCCAGCTCTCTCCCATGCCGGGCTCTCGCTCAGTTGAACTCTCACATAGAGCGCTCTCCTTGCACAACCTTCGGAACACCACTTCTCGACCTCATGCCTCTCCACGACCCTGAAATCTTTTGCTTTGCCACTCATACCCAAAATTCTATACTTCCCACCTCTCCCATCTGTGGCCTTCGCATTCGGACACAATGTGTAACCACAGTTTCCATTAATGTTACGTTCTACGATCAACGCATCATAGTCGCTAGGTTGGAAGGGTTGAAGGAGGTCCTTGAAGGTCTGCGCGTCGGTGGGAGAAGGGTTCCAGGCCGAGTATGGAGGGCTTCTCGACAGAGGGTAGTCCATTAGAGTTTCCATTGAAAGAAGAATTTCGAGTTCGATATTCTTGCGTTCTTGAAGCAAGTTGGCATGGTATAATGCGACTTCGCGATCGCGGTCTTCCTTAGAGCGTGACGTCGTAGTAGTAGTGGGGTAAGGGTATAAGGTCTTCTTCAATATTGACTTAGGAGCTTTTGAGGTGGCCATTGTATTGTGCTGTATGCTTATTTGGTGCAACTGTGGCTGAAATTGTGTATATTTCGTGTCTTTTCTCGTTGTCGTTGTTGTCCGACGCCTAACAGGAGAAACCCGATACCCTAGAGACTCTAGAACAGGTTTTGGTATCAACACTATGCAGTAGGTGCATTGCTTTGCTTTGGCTATTCGTACCTGTTCATCGCACTGCGGAGGCTAGTCACCAAGGAGAATATTGGGCGAATAAAGTGTAATTCCTTATAGGCTCGAGTACCTAGGTAGGTAGGTACTTTCGTACATTTGGGACATGCTCAAAAATAATAATGATGAATGCAAGACTCATGACGGAAATCTCGGAAGGCCGAATTTAAGCCTACCGCCACTGATTCGCAGTTGGCAGTTCGCAGTCCACCACCGCCTCAATCCTTCTGCCAAACTACTTCAGGCATCCAAGGCTCAAGCTCAAGAACGGCAGACCATTATTATGACTTGGGATTCCAACCCGAAACCTCCAGAGTCCGAATCTTCGGTTGCAATTATCAATTCCAATCCTGTAAGCTGTCACAATCCAAAGTTTTCTATCGCAGTCTCTGGATTTATCCATCCTGACAGGGGCCGTTTCAAAGCCTCCTCTGTCCAATGCGCTGACGTCGCTAGGCTGCTCGACGAGAATCAACGCCCCGCTCTTACTTGTACTTCCTCGACGTTCACCTCCCTGGCCTATACTGCGTCACATACTGCGCATAACTGTACACTTAAAGACGTTCAAGTTGTAGGCTAACTACCACCTTCCGCTGGGCTGTCACTACACTAGTCAAACTCCGATTGAGGTAGGCCCAACGAGGCCGAAAGTTGCAACGTCCATCCTCTTGCAACACCCCCTACCACCTGCCCACGATGGCTAGCCCGCCATTCAAAGTCAAGGCAGTGTATGAGTACACTTCGCCGCACGAAGACGACCTTCATTTCCCCAATGGACAGATCATCACAGTTACAGAGGAGGAAGACGAGGATTGGTACATGGGCGAATATGTGGACGCTTCTGGCGTCAAGCAGGAAGGAATCTTCCCCAGGAACTTTGTGGAGAAATACGAGCCTACAGCACCCCCAAGGCCTACTCGCACCGCTCGTCCAAAGAAAGAGCCTGAGCCAGTAGCACCTGAGCCAGCACCTATTCAACCAGCAGTCGAATCCCCATCCAGAGACCAAGTCGCTCCTGAACCAGAGGAGGGGCCAGAAGATGTCCCTGAACCTCCTTCTCCTGCAAGAGAGCCTCCTCCCTCAATTCCAAAAGCGCAGGCCCCTCTCCAGACATCGCCAAAGACTGCCGAGCCAGCTCCAACGCCGGTAGCATCGAAGCCAGCTCCCGTTCCATCTAAACCTGCGCCTCCACCCGTATCTGAGAAGCCGAGTGGCGGTTCGTTTCGAGACCGAATTGCAGCTTTTAACAAAGCCGCACCACCTCCTGCCCCATTCAAGCCTGCAGGCTTTAGCGGATCCTCGGGGTCAAGTTTCGTCAAGAAGCCCTTTGTTGCGCCGCCACCAAGCAAGAATGCCTACGTACCACCACCGCGGGAGGTCGCACCAGTAAAAATTTATAGGCGGGATGAGGACCCAGAAATAGCAGCCAAGGAGACAGAGGATAGGGAGCTAGCAGAGAGAGCCGGATTTTCGCAGAGTAATAATGATGAAGAGGAAGAACAACCAAAACCGACCAGTCTTAAGGAGCGCATTGCCCTTCTACAGAAGCAGCAGATGGAGCAGGCAAATCGTCATGCAGATGCTGCACAGAAGAAAGAGAAGCTAAAGCGCCCAGCAAAGAAACGGACCGAATCTCATGAAGGAGTCGAGGAAGTTGAGGGGGTTAATTTGGAAAGACGGGACACTGAGGATACTGCTGGAAAAAAATCTATGGACTCCGTACGAGAAGATGTATCTCGGCCAGCCCCAAGGCGTAAATCGTCTACAAAGCCCCCCATGCCTTTGGTAGGTCTTAGCCCTAGAAAGTCATTTGGTGATGGCAATGAAGCAGATATGTCTGGAGCTGGGGATACAACCGAAGAACCTGAAGAAATATCAACGGGCCGAGATGATAGTGATGAGAAGCCAAGGACAAAACCGGCTGTGTCTCCAAGAGCTCCAGCACACGAGCTGGATGTAGGGGAAGAGGAAGGAACAATTGAAGAAGAAACTCCTGCGGACGAAGAGGAGGAGGAGGAAGATGATATAGATCCAGAGCTACGACGTAAGGAGGAATTGAGAGCACGAATGGCTAAGATGAGCGGTGGTATGGGTATGCATGGAATGTTTGGAGGAGGTATGCCTATGCCTGTTGCTGCACCGCCCAAGAAGAAGAAGGTCAGTGGCTCAGGCGAAAAGAAGTCTGGTGAGTATGGGGCAGATGATGTTGGCTCTCCAAGCCCTCGTGCACCCCCTGTTCCTATGATGATTCCATTACCAGGGTTATCACGTGTCAGAAGTCCAGAGGAAATAAACAGGCAAATTGGGGATGAAAGTGAAAACACACCAATATCTTCGAGTCGACCAGCGGATGAAGTTGTGGATGTGGAGGAGGTTGTCCCAGAGAGAAGCGCACCGCCACCAGGTAAGAAAACAACTACAGAGGCAAAACACAGGCTAAATACGGAACAGTTCCTTCTCAGGATGCGTCTGGTGCACCTCCAATTCCTGGAGGGAGACCAGCACCTCCACCTGTGCCAAAAGAATGTGAGCATCACTCCATATTTAATGATCGGATCGGCACTAACTCAATAGCCCGTCCCATTATTTCTCCTTCGGTGCCGATGTCCCCAAGCGCTGGATCCGAATCGGATGATGAAATTTCTCAGTCAATAGCAACGCCTGTTACAGAGCGTGCCCCTCCTCCTCGACCTTTGGACGCCCCAGGGTCTCCACGCTCTCCAACCTCTGCAAAACGCGCCTCATTCTTTGGAGCTGACCAAGGATCTCCATCAGATCCTATAACGCCTGGTGCGAATAGACGCGGCAGCCGAGTTCCTCCCATACCTGGGGCACCAGCTGTCGCCTCACCTCAAGTTCGAGCCCCACCTCCACCTCCGCCTGCAGGTGCGTTGAGTCGAACATCTACTGGTGATCAACGAATTGCCCCTCCTCCACCGCAGATGGCTCCTGATGAGAGTGAGGGAGAGGTTACTGAGTACGAAGGTGATTATGACACCGATATCGCCTCCGCAGTACCACACAAAGACGCTCTGAAAGCACACGCTAGAGATTCGGATGATAGTGCTACTTTGAGATCTCCAATCCAGTCACCAACCTTCGCCCCTCCTCCCTTACCTACGACTACAGCCCCCAGAGCAATCCCGCCTCCATTGCCTTCACAACCGCCTCCAACGAGACAATCGGTAGACATGCCTCGAGCAGCTCCACCACCGCCTCCTACAAAAGGTCCAGTATACGGAGAACATGACGATAATGAGTACGACCCATACAAGTATACAGCTCCAAAGGCTATAACCCAATCATTTAGCACTCCTACACCTAGAGTTGAAAGAGAAGAAGAAGATCTGTATTCCGCATCACCGCCCAGATCGTACACATCTCAAGAAAGAGGTGCACCACCTCCACCACCACGTGAACCCGCTCCACCGCCATCAGGAAAACCTCCGGCTCCTCGGCAATCGGTAGATGTCCACCGATCAGGGACTACTGCAGCTAGGAGATCTGTCGAACTAAGCAGAATGTCAATGGATTCAGGGTTCATGGCTAACGATATAGATCTCGCAAGAGGTTCAAATTGGTGGGTACAACGCAATGGTGCACCTCCAGCTCTTCAAAACAGAAAGGATCTCCTCTACGAGTCAGAAGAGTCCACATCCTCCAAAAGGGGTGGCAAGTCGATCATCACGAAGGATCTCTACGTCTTGTTCCAAGATTATTCCCAAACCATCATTACTGCCAAGTATGATGCCCAAGATCCGTCGGATGTCACTCTCGAACAGAGACATGAGCAACCGCCTTCTCGCCTGCGACAAGATCAACTGGAAGAAGCGTATGAGAGATTCGGCCGTAAAGTTTCTGAGGCTGTTAGTTCCAAGCAACTTACTGTTGTTGGCGACGGCACACCACACGGATTAATTCAAGAACTTCTCAGGCCATTTGCTGATGCTCTTCTTCCTGTGGGAACTCGTGCCTATGGAGCTCTTGTTTACAGCAATCTTGCTAACGCTCATACGCAATCGAATGATGAGATACGCCCAGGTGATATTATTACCCTAAGAAATACCAGATTCCAAGGCAAACATGGAGCTATGCATGCCAAATACAGTATGGAAGTTGGAAAGCCTGACCATGTTGGAGTTGTTGCAGAATGGGACGGTTCAAAGAAAAAGGTGCGTGCTTGGGAGCAGGGTCGAGAGAGCAAGAAGGTCAAGATGGAGAGCTTCAAGCTGGATGATTTAAGAAGTGGTGAAGTGAAAATCTGGAGAATCATGCCTAGGAGTTATGTTGGGTGGGAAGGCCAGAATTAGGCGTTCTTGTGCCCTCGTTCCTGGTTGCTCCCTCTGGGTAGACAAGGAACGGCATACGTGCGAAGCATGTGAGATGAGTTGTGTATACAGTTTATGCAAAACATTATGAATCCCATATGTTTTTTGGTAATTATTTACGGGATGTTTAGTAAGCTTTGCCCATATGGCTTCATTAAAGAAAGCGGGATTCCTATAGCACAAGCACAGACGATCAATGTCACACGGCAGGACTTATATCCCCCTCGACGGGACTTTGTCGAAGGCTGATGCATATTGGAAGCATCACGCACCGTGAACAATTGTGGTAACGGTCCAACGTAAAATGGCTGACAACATGCCTCAGCTAGACCTCAGCTAGATCTCAGCTAAAACGGCTGCTCTACGAGTTTAGCGAAGGATGTCATAAGAGTCTCTCGCTCGTCCACACCTCCAACAAATACATACAATTGTTTCTTCTCCATTTGGACACTTTTGTCAACGTTATCGCATGTTGGTCTTCCCACATATGATTCTTGTTTCATCATGGGGGGAAAGTCGCATATATGTACAAATATGGCGTGAACGACCTAGAAGTCAGCCCTGCGGATGGTGGTCGGGTCCAGCATTTGTGGCGAAGCAGCTGTCTTCAGCACTGTGCCATAATTGTCAGCCTTAGAAGTCCAAAGATAGCCCTCACCATTATAATGGACCTAGCTTCTCCCCCCCGACCGGCAATTGCTTCTCGGTGGACAGCTGCGTCCTGATCCAATGATAGTTCTTAGGTCAACGCCCAGATTGTTACATGTTGGAATTCTTGACATTCCATCGCGACTATTTTGTCTAACCGCCAGTGCTGATGTGCCGGGGGAGTTTTGCCCTCGTACCTTGACAATCGATTGCTGCAGTCCACAGCCGTGCGGCGTAAAATATGCGTACTTGTACTTCTGCTGGGTTGGAGGTTTCCTTGTTAGTATCTTATGTATGTTATGCTGTTGGTATATATGTTCGGGTCCTGTACAAGGCAGCTATTGCCGGTGCTTGAATTCTTCTGTATTTTATTTCTCAGGTCGGCATAGAAGCCCAAACTATATATATATATATATTATATATGACCACCAAATTCTGTTCAAAATGTCTAGCACCACTATTTTCAATATGCCGTCGCCATCAAGAATCCTCTTGTTCTCTCTAATTTTTAGCATCGGCAATGCTCTTCCGTGGTCTGGGCCAAAACCCACAGCTTCATATCTACCTAACGAATGGACTCCACGACCGACGCTTGCACCTTCTAGCCTGAGAGAACTCTTTACAAGAAATTCAGTGCCAGTTGATGTATGCGGTTGGGGCAATGGGGATCTAGCAAGCCCAGTAGTCTGCGGAACTGGTTCGTCGTGTGTCCACGATACCCTCCATGCTTATGTTGGTTGCTGTACGACTTCTGGGGCTTGTGCAACGGGTATTTACACTAGCTGCCTGGATGTGAATAGCCCGGACCAGATGATTGCGAGTCAGGATGGAGTGATGACTTGGTATGTCTGATACCGTGTTAATCTCTTTGTAAGAGATCATTCTGAATAACTATCTACTGAGTTATAAGAGATGGACTTGAATGACTCTGGATTTGAGTAAAATATCCCCCATATCTCAATAAAGCCTTATTCAGATTGATCTCTTGCGGAGCAATTAGCACAGAAGTAATTGAAAAACAACAGATTCTGACTTATCTACAGTGGTGGAACTTCGATTTGTAACAGAAACACATATCCAGGAGGTTATTATCAATTTAGCTGCGGAGCATCTAGCACGACTCGAACAGTTGCGACAACATTCAGTGGCCAGCCCTCTGATCTGCTACTACAAGTGGTGTTTACTGGAGTCTCCCTTACTGAGACTGCCGTCTCTTCCAGTTCTACACTCACTTCACAGAGCAGCTCTTCTAGATCCCTTTCCTCCGTGTCTTCTCATACATCGAGCACCAGAGCAAGCTCCTCAACCTTGGGTTCTTCTTCTTCTTCTTTAATTACAACTACTTCGTCTCTTGCATCGAATCTCGTTTCAAGCACGGCCTCTACATTTTCCTCGTCTCAAAAATCAGAGTCCCCTACTCAATCACCAACTTCGACTGCTACTTCCCCAGCAGCTACACATTCTTCTAAGAAGAAGACGAATTTTGGAGAAATCATTGGTGCCACCCTCGGTAGTATTGCCGGAATAGCAGCAATATCCGCACTACTTTTCTATTGCGTCCGGAGGAAACAGGCAAAAAGGGCTCCAAGGCACCGTGCCGGACCGTTTGTTAGGTACACATGCTTCTATTCTTGCCGTAGATAGGTCATTTCGCTAACTTTTATACTTTCAGTCGTCAAGATCCAAACAGAGCACCCTTCCAAAGGATCGTCCCCTACACATCTGAAGCCTCCCCAATGGTTCTAAGCAAGAACGCAAACCCACCACACCCTGCAGTCTATCCTATAGCATACAGAACTTTGTCACGCAGCCAAAACACGGTTGGATCATCACGAAATAGCAGTCCACCTCGCGAGGAGACACCTTTATTTTCAGAAATCGACAATTTCTCCCGGGGTTGGAACGAGGCTGTTTTGACACACAGTCGCAGTTTCTCACAAGACCAGAGCGAAGATGCTCATTATGGGAATTTCACAGTCATCACCGGCGGATCACGACCTGCTCCTCGCAAGTTTGATAGAACAAATGACGCGGCTTTGCGGCTGAGAGGTGGTGAATTGCAGGATAGAGTTGAAGAATCACAAGATAATAGCGTTGGAGAATCGTCACAAGATAGAAATGAAGAGGCGTTGTCGGAAGAAGAAAGTGTGTATGAGAATGTGAGGCGTGAGGGCTGGAGTCCTGCACCGCTTAGGACGACTCCTCCAAGAATACCAAGTATACCAGCCAGAAATCCGAGAAGATTAAGTGAGGGGGGACAACGACCTCCGGTTAGGTATACTTTGGTTGATAACCCGCCTAGAGATGTGCCGATTTTGCATAGTCCTAAAGGGTTGAGAAACATTAGGAGGGGGATAGTTTAGTGAAATGTATCGAAGGATGTTGTGAAGAGATACCAAGGTTTCTGTTTGTTCTTTCTTTGTCACTGGTTGGGGAGTTGATTAAGAAGCAAGGAGTGGAGTTTTGAGGAGTCGGAATATACCCTATAGGCGTTAGGTAGATGGAAAGTCTAGTTATATTGATAGGGTAATGTGAATTACTCAGCTTAAGTCAGTGGCCCTAATTCAACTCTAAGTGAATTGCCAAGTCAAGAGAGTGGCCAAGGCCAAGTAAATTGCTGGAGTTGTTTTACCCTAATCCTTTTGAATTTGAATTGACTTTGTGATTCCTTGAGAAATATGCATCCCTAATCATTCGCTATGGATCTTTAGGTCTTCCTAAGTCTGCCTCTTCAGTCTAGGTAGAGGTTTAGAGATATGAAAGCTAACTGACATTCCTGGGGGGGTATTTGTCTGGGTTCTAAACTTCGTCTTAAATGCAACACCGTGGCCTCAAGTTAATATCAAATGAACTCGATGAAAATCCAAAGTCTTCTGCTATCTTTGTTTTCTCTTGTTTCAAGCACTCAGTGCGTTCTAATTAGAGAAGAGAGACCTTGGAGGTCTAGTAGATCTAGAAGGAAAGCACTCCAATCTATTTGTATAAGTTAAATTTTGTTAAAGGCTCCCGTCGAGTTCCGTATGT
>JAJONI010001402.1:341-12458 GCA_022190145.1 Pezicula rhizophila | reverse complement strand
AAGTGCCTATCTCTTACCACTCTCCCCTTCCTTATTTCACCTCCTTAATCACTATATAACTTAAAATAATGCAGTTACTACAAGATTGCGATTTCATATTCTGCTAGATTTAATTCTAAATCAAATCTAACACACAACACCCTCCAAATGTTAACTCCACTTCAAAACCCAATCACTGCTCCAAGCTCCACTGGAAGTAACATTTTCCAACCCCTTTATATCAAGAACATTACTAGTTTCATTCCAAGCCCATCCGCTATCCAACCCTACCCCGTTCAATGATACCTTACTAACAGCCTGGCTTATACCCAAGATCGTTATATTAGCTAGAGGATTTGAATCGATATATGTTCCTCTACCAGCTGCATAGAGGGCTTGATTTGTAAGTGAGAACTATATTCATTATTAGCCCCCAAAAAACACAAAACCCTTAGTAACTAAAAGCAGAAAAGGGGGACCAAAAAAAGAGAAAAGAAAAGAAAATACCTTGACAAAAAGCGTACTATCAGGAACCAAACTCTCTCCATCGTCAACATACAAACTCCCACTAGCACTCCCCTCATTATTCAATGCAGCAATAACACCCCAAGAATTCTGTCTACTCGCTAAAGTAGTCATACCAGGTTCTTGAGTAGGCAAGATACTTCCTCCACGTATGTATACTGGTATATGACCTAGTGGTGCTTCGATTGTTACGTTTTGACCGGGTGAGGAAATAATGGCCGAGTGGTTGTACCAGTCGTACCAGATTTCTCCGTGTGATGTACCGGGGAATACTCCATCTACTGTGGTGGCTCCTTGGGCTAGGACGGGGGTTATTAGGAGGGAGCCTAGGGAGGAATGGTGTTAGCTTTTTTGAGTTTTATTTTTTGGGGGGAGGTGGGGGGCTGGGAAAAGGCGGTTTTGAAAGTAGAGGAATGTGGAAGGATGTGGAAATCAAAACACATACCACCAAGTAAAAACTGACGATCGGCATTGGCAAGAGTAGGGTCATCGGGAAACTCCCAAGCCAGTGCCCTCATAACCGTACTCCCCGTCTCATGAGCAAGATAAAAAAGCGTATACATATAAGGCAAAAGTAAATAACGAATCTGCATAGCCGATTTAGAAGCATCGATAACCGAAGCCCAACGATAAGGTTCTTGTGGTATAGCAGAAAGAACATTGTGGTTTCTGTAGAATGGGAAGAAGGCTGATAGTTGCATCCACCGGTTACAGAGTTCCTCGTCGCTGTTTCCATTGAATCCGCAGGTGTCGACTCCGAACATGGGGATTCCGAAGAGGGAGAAGGAGAGGGCTTGCGGGATTGAGAAGAACATGTAAGCCCAGAGGCTCTGGGGTCTTGGTTAATATGGGTTATGTGTTTTGTAATTTGGCAAACTTACGGCATTGTCACCTCCCCAGTGTCCAGCCCATTTTCCAGATCCGACAAAGGTGGAACGCCCGATGATGAAGGGCCTCTTGGTTGGGAAAATGTTGAGAAGTGCGTGATAGGTTGCATTTAGAATTTGATGGCCAAATAGGTTGTGGAAATCGTATTCTACCGTTCCGCCATGATGAGTAGCATTAGGGCTTACGGTGTGTACATCCAGTGCACCCTGAATGTTGTTGATGACATATGGTGGATATATGAGATTTCGAACTCCTGGTGTTGGTGTTGTTTTTATATATGGCTCCGTAGTCGTTGTGGAAGTTGTGGAGGCAGCAGCAGAAGATATAGACGCTGCTGCACTACTAGATGCCGCTGAAACAGATGCGTATTCTGTGGCATTTGTGATATTGAAGCCCTCCGGGTAACTATAGATAATATTCCCTGGCTCGCCTGGAAGTAAGAAAGGAGGATGCACTGGATTCAAAGTGACATTGTTGCTTCCGCATGAGCCGACACAGAATGAAGATACCTCACTCATATCAATCCAGATTCCGTCGAACGAAATATTTTGGTACCAAGTTGTCAACTCATTTTTCCACCATTCGAAAGCGCCGCCTTCATCCATCACTGCAGAAATCCAATCGGGGAAAACGGTATACCCTGGCCATACAGATCCAATATATAACGAGCCATCTGGATTTAGCATGAAGCTGTTTGTGTCGTTGCCATGATTGAAAGTCGGATAGGCATCACTTGCATTCAAGGGGTTTGGAATGTACACTGCCGAGTCGACAATTGGAATGTAGTGCTGACCATTTGCATGGAGCTGTGACAGGAACTTCTTGCCTTCGTCGTAAGGGAAGGTGTTCTGATCATTTTCAAAGTCGCGGTACTGATTCATATAGTCAATATCTGTCCAGATATTCTCAAGTGGAATGCCGAACTTTGCAAAGTTATCAACGACATCTTGTAACTCGGACCAATTTTTGTAGCCCCATCGACATTGGTGATATCCAAAGGTGAAGTATTGCTGCATTGTAGGCAAGCCAGTAGCACTCAATTGGTAGGACTTCGTGACTTTCTCCTGAGTAGGGCCTGCATAGAAATACAAGTCGATGTTTCCACCAAGTGTCCTCCATGTGATATTGGATGGTCGCATTAAAATCTCTTGACCATGTGCGTTGCGAAGATAGACTCCATGAGTGTAAGAAACGTATGTGGCAGAAGTATCCGTTTCTGTGGTATTGGCTACGTAAGTTAATTTAGCTGTAGTCTCGTCGACTTCATAGTATCGAGTATCCAGGTAGAAAGGATGATCGCCATATATATTTCCATCAATTGGATCTCCAACGTCTGCTGCATAGAGCGTCCTAGTGAAATTGTTTCCCATTCTGAATCCGTGAATCACTTCTCCCAAACCGTACAAGTTGTAGTTTTCTGGTAAAGCGCTCACAAATTCGATGAATTGGTTCTCAAAAACTATTTGAGTTCCACTGGTGGAAAATAAAACGTCGCCGGTTGATTGACGTATAACACTGAACGAAAAGGTTGGATCGTTGCTCCAGACGAAGTTAAGGTCATTCTCGAGAGCAGTAGAATTAGCATCTGCATCAATTCCAGGCTTCGGAATTAGCACTTCAGGAAGTTCAAACCACGTGCTGTTGGTATCATCGACGTATGTAGGAGTGATTTCGATGTGAAGACGATCAGATGACTGATACTCCACTGTAAGACTTAAGCTCTCAACTGTCAAAACTTCAATGTTAGCTTAACCTGCTGTAGAATCTAGGAAAAGATAAGATATAGGCATAGCGAAACATTTTTGGAAAGAAAGAAAAGGAAAGAAATACTGTAGCATCTAAGCCATCAATTTGTTTTTTAAAAAAAAGGGAGGAATATGAATCAAATATATGTACCATCAGTGCCGTATGCATTACAAGCAGGTCCAGCAAGGCTCAGGTCTGCGGTTAGACCGTACTCCGTTCGAACAACATTTGATGCAGTGTAACCAGGACACACACTCTGAGCATTGACTGCATCTGGATCATTAATGTTCGGAAGTAAATGAACACTATTATCAGCATCTGAAGGAACTGTGAAGACTGGGCCGTAGCTTGTCGTAGGTGTTGCTGCTTCCACAATATTGTATAGCCATACGACTTGGGCAATAACCCCCAAACCCATATTCAGACGCCAGACCATCGTATAAGGAGACTTTCGACTCCTGCGCAAGCGCTTCCAAGAAAAAAAAGTCAGGTGTACACACAAGAGCCAGAGATAGAATCGCACCAATACTGGACAGTTGAGATAAATCTCAATTGGTGACAGTAAGACTGGCAAATGCTCAGATGTCGGAAAGGAATAGACTGGGCAGATGAGAGCCAGATGTAGCAAAAACACTCCGAGACTTCCCATCTTATATAATTGGCCGCTTGTTGACTACCTTTTCAGTAAATAAAATTTCCTCCGCATTTACCCCACTACAACAGACCCCGCAGTCATGGTTGGGGGAATACAACATCAACTCCGGAAAGAGTCCCGACTGTAATGTTGAGATGCAGCTACAGTCTCTCCACCTAGAGACGGGCCGAGAGGTGGTACGAGAAAGCAGGTATCCGACCAAATAGTAGGGCCGAAGAAATCTGCGGCTTTAACCACGAGTAGAATAATGGCCAGCGAGGAGTGAGCTCTATAAAGCTGTTTGGAGCTACCTAAGGCTCTAGAAGCTGTTGTGAACATGCATGTCACCACGACTCAAGATCACTCAAGATCACTCAAGATCGCCATTCTAATGGTGCGACGTCGATGTGGCTTTTCGTTAGCAGCTGTACCCCGCGCGAAGCTTTTGGGTTGGGTTCATCGCGAGTTCATCCCTTGTATGGCACCTGCAGGCGTGATGTCACCCATCATAGGATAGAAAGGATCAATAGGGCCAACTTCAAAAGCATCAAAGAGGCACGTAATTTATTGCCCAATATGCAGCGATATAGCGAGAATTTACGCGAAACGCTTTCAGTAATAGCTATGAAGGACCAAGTGCAGAGGAAGGAAAACATGAGCGACAATGCCGTCCTACCGAGCATGTACTAAACCTCATATGGCGATTCCTGCAGTGAGTCCACAAATTGCTTGGTTTTATGAAATTTTTTGATGAATAGTCTTAAATCACTTGAGTTAAGTGAATTACTCAAGTTAGCTAAGTTAAGTTCTTTTACCTACAACAAGTGGATTACTGAGCTCCTTGGCTACTGTCACTCTGCACGGAACATCTTCTGTGGCAGCATCGTGTTCTGCTTTGTCTCTACTACCTATCTATATCATTTTCGTACTATATCCTTTGCTGATATCACTCTAGGGCGGTTTACGAAGTCATGAAATTGTAGTTAGGTATTGAATGGTATATTTACTACGAGATGGTGGTGAGTGGTGAGAGTCGCCGATCTCTCATTAAATTCCTCGCTAAATATATACACACAAGCGACTCTGCCAAAAGACACCCTTGTGCTAGTCGCAAAATATGCAGTCCGGCGCATCCACTTCCTCCCTCTACTTACAAATGAATTAAATTTACTGTGTGTCACTATCCAACTGCTCACCTTGCATCCATCCTCTGTCTGGGCTACCACTCCTACCCCCGCCCACAGGAAAAAGGCGATATCAAACCCATATTGGTAATCTGGTACCTACATAGCAAGTCAATCAGCGAAAATGGAACTATCATGAAACTTTTTTCCTTTCTACTAGCACGATATCTGGTAACTGGTTTCCTCAATATGGATTGGCTAATAGGACCATACTCCCTATCACAATAGCACGCCCGCACGCCCTTGAGATTTGCTAGACAGATATCATCGTTATTACATCAGACTCTCTATGCTATGGGAACTAAGACTAAGCATTAACCTCAGTTAGAACGAACAACAGTGAAGACTCTAAGAATGAAATCAAGTAATTTAGTTCCATGAACTACTAAGAAGAAAAACCAGGCACACCTTTTAATCCCAGAAATTAACATTGCCCTTAACCTACAGAGCACTGCCAGCTAAACCTTGCTAGAGAATAGTAAAACTACAGTTAATTCTCCCCTCTACATATCCCCTACCACAGTTCTTCCATTAACCACATAAAGTCTCTCGTCCTCCTTCCTCGCGCGCCGCAGCCACAGCTACATTTACAAGAGCGGTACTCAAGACCATCATATCATTACAAACATCAACACCAGCATATTAACGGTATTAACAAGTCTCTCCCTCCATTTACAATTCTTCTGTCCGCGCATGGGAGGTGCCCCCGCTCTTTACTTACATTTTCTTACCGCACCTAGCTTTCTATTAATCAGTATCAGAAGCATAACATTCAAGAAGTCATTCGAAAAGCTTACTCCCTTCCAGGCTCTTGTACATTTACAGGATATTAACCCATATAAGCATCGTTAGATTCACAATTCCTCTCAAACAACAAAGGAGTCCTACCCACCCTCTAAGAATTAGGATCCTACATACCCCAAACAGCAATCCAATACACAACACTTAGTAACAACCAGACAAGAATTTATAACAAACAACAAGCAACATAACCCCATCTATCCCAGTAGCACCAACAAACAACACCAAGTCCAGTAATTACAATCTCCGATACACCCACCACCAAACGCAACAAACGCAGTTAACGCTGCTTTTACATAGCCAGCGCCAGGGAAGAACTTAAGTAAACACCCATAAAGTCCTCTCCTCTCTCTCAACCTATCCTCAGTCCGTTAAATTAAATCAGAAAAGTTACTAAGGAGAGATCAAAGACAAAGACATAAGACTATCTATCAACCTCGCTAAAATTAACTTTACCTTATCAAACAAGGAAGGAAGGAAAGGAAGAAAGGAATAAAATACTCTCAGACAGAGGGATGAATAAACGTCAAATTTAACTTAAAAAAAACGTGGCTCAGCGCCTCATAATTAACATTTACGTTAATTCATCCCTCATCCAATGCGAAAACGAGGCGAAGCACCAAAAACGAAATTTTCGTTTTTTTTGTTTTTCTTTTTTTTTTTTACCAAGAAAAATAATTTCCCAGTGTTTGACATTAAGCTTTTTTTCTTTTCTTTTTCGTCTCATACTTTTCATAATCTTCACTAACTCTGATTTTCGAAATTTGGTGGAAGGTACAGTAGTAGGCAAAGGGTGGGGGAGGAGGAGGATGCCTTAAATAGGAGAATGTTCGATCATCGTGAGCGGCGGGAACCCGGTCAGGTCAGTAAGTATGGGTCAGTATGGGGCAAGGGCAGGGGCTTATATATGATATGATCGACTGCATCTCGGAATTGAAAACGAAGAAAATTGTACGAGATCGGTGGTTCTCTGGATCTGTTGTTCATCCGACTTTTCCTGACGTACTGCACTGTACGTTCCGGATACCGAAGGGGCCAAGAACCGAGGCGTCCTGTAGCTTGGAGGGGACGCTTTAGCTTCCAGTCATCGAAATGATGTGGCTGAGATGTCTCGGGAAAGTGAGTGAGATTTTAAACATCCAATGGAGAGCTTTTTCATTTGAAAAAGTAAGTCTTATTTTTTGGGCTTCAACTTTCCGATGTCAGTTACATTCGCAAAAATTCCATCCGAAGCTGCTAACACAGGGCCGCTCGTACCATATAGAAAATAATAGCCACCAAGAATATGCGACGTCAAAAAAATTGGTTAGGCATCTTGAATGTAGTATTTTCGTGCAAGATATTACACAGGCTGCCTGCATTATTACAAGATTATTATTTCTTTCTTCCCCAACATCCCCCCCCAAAGCCATCCATGCTTTGATCTCTAACCCCCTCCTACTTCATTCACCGCCTCTTATAAGAGAACAAGTGCACCCAAAGCCATCAGTCCGAAGGCAGGACCATTTACATTGGAAGAACCGGTAACAACATTGGCTGTCGAGCTGGACGAACTGCTTGAGCCGGTGGCGGTTCCTGTGGAAGTAGCGGTACCAGTGGATCCAGTTGTAGTTGAAGCGGATGCTACGGCGGCACCAGCGAGGGAACCGGTAGCGGTGCTTGCGGCAGTTGATCCACTTCCTGAGCTGGCGGTGGTGTATGGGTTGTAACCAAGGCAGGCGATGAATTGGGCATTGCAACCATCTACGCTGTATCCCGTAGCAGATCGGCAAGAGTCATCGGCGGCCTGGCAAACGGCGGAAGCAGATGCATTGGCTGCTGAAGCGGTGGTTGTTGCTGAAGCCGTAGTTTTTGCGGTAGTAGAAGTGGTGGATGTTGCTACCGTTGATAAACGTGTTCCCATGCATGCAGTGTAGTTGATGCGACATTGGACCGAGTTAGCACCTCTGTTTGTACAGTCATCGAGCTCAGACTGGCATTCAGCTGGAGTTTCTCTTCGCGATAGGGCTGAGACGTGAGCGATTGTTGATGAGGCCAAAATGGCGAGAGAGAAGGTGAGGAATTGCATAATGAAAACGAATGTTATTGGGATTTTTTTCAAACGAATGTGGGATTTGATAGACAAATCGAGTAGTTGCGCGAAAGAAAAACAATAATCGAAGGAGGAAGGATTGGGTGGTGGTGAGAAGTCAAATACGGAAAAGTATTTTGCAGGGTGGAAGCTGGCTGCTTATATGCTCCTAAACTCAGCTTGGCATTTCTATAATAAAATGGCAAAAAGTCGATGCGAAATTTCAGCATCTCGTATTCTACCCTCGCCTTGATTGGATACGGGCTGTAAAAGTGGAAATTGATGGTACGGTAGGCGTGCCAAGGCGTAGGATCTACCAATTCTACGACCATGTCAGGAGCCAATAATAGCCTCAGGCTTTTTCAACCTTATATATTCTCAACCCTCCCAAGGACACCCGGAGTCCAGTTCCGGGGGAAGGGGATGTGGGTTGTTTACAATAATACAGTAGTATATGTACTGCACTGCCCTTGCCTTCAAGTATATATATATAAGAAGCCTTCCAGAAAGGATGCAGCTCCAGACACACTCAACTCCCTCCACTCTACCTTCGTACCATACACAAAACCAACCGTATATCTTACGTCTAAAGTCTATCCTTGTTATTGATAGGGGGCCTAAAGCTTAGACTACCAATTGGAAAGCTGGATGGTATTGGATTCGGAAACCGACCCCAGGGTAAGCTTTCTCCTTAAAAGCTTTCTCCTAAAAGGAAAAGAAAAGAAAAATGAAAAAATCAGGCACCATCTCACGAACAACCCGGCTTGGCATGCCACTACCCGTGATTCTCCCCTTTTCCCCCACCTCCTCCACCCCCCTTGCTATTCAGTAGGACAGCAAGAGCCTCACAGAGCCTCACAAAACCGCCCTGATGATATAGAAATGTGATCATTTGAGGAAATTATATACAGAGATATGAAAGGTCAACGACGTTTGCCTGTCAAAAGCCGTTTCAATATATATACCTCCAGATGGTTAGATGGATGGACAATTAACCCCAACGACGCCATATCGAGAGCCGATTAGAGGCACACATTTCTGGCCGGGCTGAAGAATACTGATGTGAACTTCATGTAGCTTATACTTGAAACTTGAGGAAGGTGACCAGAGAATCATTTACGGAATCCTGCTCCGCAAACTTCTGGGTCAATAATCACTCTAACCTTCCTGTTCAATGCGCTTGAAGGAGATGTCTGGCCCGATATTACCACTGACACAGATATAAGACATACGTTCCTTGAGGAGCATGTTCGCTACCAGAGTAGAGCCCCTACGAACCCAAGCCTGCATTGTGGGGAACGGAGGTTCCCGCTTCTTATTCAACTTTGGTGGCATGGGATAATATGTGGACGGTGCTTTAGTCGCATCCGTATTTGTCGTGCAATGACGACTGACGTGGCTATACGCCAGATTCGAACTTCAAATTCCTTCTAGGATCATGAGTTTGTCAACATGCTTGCTTTCATCGAGAATCCCAACGGGTCTTCCTTTGTAGTATAGAGGCAGGGAGGGTACAAAGTCCTTTGGCGATTCGAAGTAAAAAGTTCGAAGTGGCGTATCTTTCGAAAATTGGACAGTTACGGTCTCAGTATTTACGGATTCAATGATGGCGGTGTAATCCTTAGCGGTGAACCCTTCTCCCAACCTATCTTCTCCAGCAAATGTCGTCGCCAGATCCTCTAACTCATACCAGCCTTGCGCACGAAGTTGTAAAAGCCATTGCACCTCAGTTTTACCCTTGATCCGGGAGAAGGCAGGATGCCTGGGAGGGGCCTCAGGTTCCTTGAACTGGAGGTCGAACAGTTTCCCTTGTAAAGTCTCGACTTGATCTCTCAGGAAATCAACCATTCTGTTTTGTGCACCCAGTTCCTTCTCCATCTCCTCGAACTTGGTTCCTAGTTCCTGTAAAGTATTCTCGAGTAGTTGGTTCGTCCTGTCTGCATCCTCGCGTAATGCGTTCGCGTTATGAAGTCGCGTCTGAAGTTCCTTAATCGTCCTATCCTTTGCTGCAAGATCCGCGGCCTGCCTCGCTACAAGGGGTTTCGAACCGGTTCCGATCGTAGAATTTCGTCCATCGACGGTATTCTGACCTAATGGCGATAATGGAGGACCGCGTAGAAATGGCATTGACTTGCGCACTATTGGAAACGTCCTTGGGGACGCGGGGGGTCTACATTATGGATCAGTCTTGCATTGCTGCAAAGGATTTGAGATGCGAGCCACTTACGAATGCTCCATGATGTATGTTGCTTTAAAAGAGGCTCGGCGAATCAGAAGCTCCAATTAAGCGCTGCAATGCACAACAAGCTCTCTCCTAGCAGTGGAAGGTCGTACAAAGACAAGGCTCAGTCAGAATGATCGCAAGACTTCAAATTGCATGCTTTTTACGATGCGCAAAATCGTGTCAATGTTGTATGAAGATGGAATGAGCTCTCTTGAAGCTGAAATAATGAGACGCCATCTCAAGAATGGGTGCAGGAGGTTCTTTAAATTAAAGGATCACGTTGATAAAGGAGGTCAGGGGTTTCCAGGTTAATCCGACGACGCGGCCATAAATATATCTTTTTTCCGTCCTCGCTTGCCTAATAGGGGTTAATTCAGGAGCCTCCTCGTTATGCTCGCTTGACAAGAACAAACAACCCTATGAATTGATGGGATTGCTGGAAGGCGTGAGGTGAAGATCATAGGATTCATTGGTGGTACTTCACTATCCTTCATCAAAAAACGGTTCGAAAGTCTGATGGTTGAATCACTTCGTCTTATTGCTGTTACTACAACTAGCTTTAATGCGATCTTGTACAATCTCGCCTCCTCGACACCGTCGTTATTGGCGCTGTCTAGTGTGGTTTCCATTCCCCCAAATATTACTATGACGTATTAACCTATTCGCAAGCACTTGCTAATATTCACATTAGCCAATGAGATGTTACTCTGCGAACTCGTAGTATATTAACGAATGTATCAGTCTTTTTCTTAAAAAAGAAGCTTCCTACTAATAACACAAGAGTTACTAGGTCCTACTTTATCTGCAACCCCGTGGTTAAAGACCACTGATTGTACTCGCAATATATGTGCAAATAGTTCTTTAGAGAGCACCAGAATATCTTGTATATTGTTAGTAAAAGGGTGATCAGCGAATATTGCTACGGATAGAAATCTCAAAAAGACATGTCGTTAGAAGCCATGATGTTTCACCTGCTATGAATAGGCGTACCTTTATTATACTTGGGTCCAATCACTCAACAGTAGCGAGATGAGTAGAGGACCAATTTTCCCCAAGGATGGAGGAGGTCTTAAAAAGAATAAATAGGCAGCCAACTATGAAGAGGATAAAGATAGCAACGATTGTATAGACCTAGTACCATAGTTTTTTTTATTGTCGCAATGCCAGAACATGACGCCAAGATACGTAATACGTAATTGCCGCTACATAGTAAGAGTACCGGTATTTGAAAAGCTTGCGGATACGATGGGCGAGCGAAAATACGGCATGGAGATGAAATAAACTACTAGATGTTAGTCATTTCATACTCGACTAAAGGAAATAAGCACCTCAAAAGCGCCAGCGGCGTACCACCGTGCGCGAACGCCAGCAAGGCTAAAGAGGGTTGCCTAGCGCCATCATCCACAAGGCAAGGTACTTACTCTATGAATAACGCTAAGGATTAAGCATGAATAAAGAGACATAGCGGTAAAAGACATTGCGTTTCTCGTGGCTGACACCAGTCACTGGGGTAACTAGATTACGTTGTACCGCAAGGGCATAGATGAGAGATGTTAAAGAAGCCGCCATAAGCCCTGCCTGAACTGCGAGTGGAGGACTGTCAAAACATCTGGGGAGGTGGTAATATGCATGGATAGCAGATGATATGGCTATGATTGGAATAAGACTAACAAGAGTCAGGGCAAGTGATTTATATGATGGCAAGCTTATATATATATATATATATATATGAATAGTATTTGGTGTCCTATGATATGTGAAGGCTCTGCTGAGAGAAACCAGTTTGTCAGTTGGATTGACAGCGTGCTGGGGTGGTGACTTTGCGAAACGACTATAGACGATAGATGTACGCGATCATGAACAAGAATATGATCGCGACGTAGAAATAGGCGAGGTACTGCCCATAGTTAAACTAATAGTAACAAGATACTACAGACATCGCCCTTACATCTTAGGTCGCTAAGGGTGAGGTTAGCCACTAACGTCGACATTAACATAGCACTAGAGATTAAGGAATCCATCACCATAGTTAACATTCATTCCCATATCCATATCAAAGACATCA
>JAJONI010001401.1:616-12459 GCA_022190145.1 Pezicula rhizophila | reverse complement strand
GTTCGAGATCACCCCATTAGGTTTATATAAACCCATCTATTTATTTCTCATTTATTTCATTGTCGTATCTACATCTACGATCTCAATACTAAACCAAACCAGATGAAAACCTTTTAATTTTTCTTTCATCAATCTCATAACACAACAAAAAATAACTCAATCCAACCTCAAAGTTCTATCCCACCAAAACCCACACTCCCTCGACATCCACTCACCATCCACAACCTTTGTCACAGTTCCAAGATCCCCCCCACCAGTAAGTTCATTATTCCCATCTCCAAAAAGAAGAATCTTCTTTCCGTCACTACCATTATAAGTCGGCCATTTAATCCTTCCCTCCACCCTTCCTCCTTTTCGGGTACTTGCAGAAGAAGGTACAAGATTTGGATTTCCAGTACAGATAAAAGATGTCCAATATGCATGCATAGTTTCAGAAAGTAATGATAGGGTTGGTGTATGATTGAAACTATGTGTTGCGAAATCACAATGATCGCCATGATTACAATCTCCATTTGGACCGGCTGATACGGCGAAATGGTAGACGTATACAGGTGCTGAATTGGTATCATCTTTAGATAAGAAATTGGCAGTTTGCTGAACTGGTGCTACATATGCGAAATGACCGTATGCTTGTTCTAATCTCTTGAATTGTGCGCCCAATCCTGGACGAGTTTCTTTGAATGGTGAGGTGGGAACAGTGATTGGGTCTGGATAGATGTTGTTGAGGGAGAACAGATCGGAAGGAGAGAGGTCAGGGAGGAGTGTGTGGAAGAAATTTGTGAAGTCTAAGGATGAGGAAACTGTTTGAGGGACGAATACTGCTCCTTCATTTGTGTTGAAACCTGTTAGGATGGGGACTTTTTGGTGGTTTCCCTGGAGCCAGCGTTTTATGGGGGAGATGGGTATCAGACTTCCTGGAGAGGTGTCGATTACGGGTTGGAAGGGCCAGAGTACAGATTCGTTGTAGTCCATGAATGTTAGTACTGATGCTGATTCTATGGTGGCTACTGAGAGGGAACGTAGTGTTGTTAGGAGTTGGGATGGGCTAACTGATGCGCACCCTGCATGCTCAAGGAAGGTTTGAAGTTGCTGTTGGTGGAGAGGATGGTTGTATGGATAGGTTAATCGTGCTGTTGGAGCGCCGGATTCTAGAATGGCCTTGTGGAAGAGGCATGGTTTGGCGGGGTTCATGATGTGGTGACCAATCTGAAGGTATATTAACATTTGTATTGCAGCGATCTTAAGCGTGTAAATTGTCTTACGGAGTGTGCTCCAGCACTAACGCCCATTATGGTAACATTATTTGGGTCACCACCAAATTCAGTGATGTTGTCCTGAACCCATTGTAACAACAGAACTTGATCCAGGAGCCCTAAGTTCAAAGCCCCTTCTATTGGTAGAAAACCAAATGCTCCAAGCCGATAATTGAAAGTAACGCCTAGCATTGGTTCAGATGACCATGCAACGAGCGATTCAATATCCCTCGTTTGAGCCGAACCGAAGTTGAAAGATCCTCCGTGAAAATGGACAACCACTGGCAATTTCCGGGTGGTATCTCGCTCCTTTGGTCTGAATACGTTGGCGTTTAAACAGTCTTCTCCCATGGGAACATCATCTGGTGTGCCACTGGGACATCTTTGGCCGTACTTCGAGGCATCAAATGTCTCTGTAGAAGGGCTAACTTTCAATGGGGGCCTGAAGCGTCTTTCTCCTCCAGTTGAGAGCCCGTACGGGATGCCAAGGAATTTCTCGATAATTTTGGGTAAACCTCTTCTCGACGGTTCCATGCCGAGGAAGGTTCCCTGCTTAAGGGTTACGGTTGGTCGTGCCATCGTCGAGAATAATCTGCTTGTTCTACTGAAATGTGCGTCAGCTGAGGCTCTTGTGAGCAAATGCAGTAGTAGATACTAGCACAACCTTATCCCCCTCCTTTTCTTTAGAAAGTAAATGGAACTGACTTCTGGTTACAGCTTACAGCAAGAGAGTAGGTAAAAGTAAGAATATAATGATAAAGTAAAGGAACAAGGAGCAACTTGCCTCGCTAACTTTGGGCAGTATGAATTCTTTTAGTTGAGGATGCTTTTTGGAAAATAGAGAACATAAAAAAAAGAGCCCAGAATGTTGAGTTTCGTTGTGAGAAACTGAGATATGGCTTCAGTACCTCACCTCTCAATTACGGGCAGACACTCAGTTTTCAGGGTCGGCGTTCAAATTAATGTCCGCACGGCACACACAGGCATTCCCGGTGTCCAGTTAGCTGTTGGAGAAAGATTTGAATCGGACTGGAATGATACCAAATTGTACTGCGTGGCCAATCCAGTATCCAAAGATCATTAGAACCTCAAGATCTGTTCAGAAAGGCGTGCAAATGACGGGATTGTGCTGAAGATGTGCAGGTGTTCATATTATCAATCACGTGATGTTACTCGACTCGCTCCCGTCCCGTGTAAAGGTAGGTAGGGAGACTCTTCGTTGCCGAAATAGTAGGCCGATTTTGGGGCATGGGCCTGCAACACCAAAGAGTATAGATAAGTAACTAGCCAAATGAGTAATACTTAATTATTTTGATATTCAATTAAGAGAGATATTAAATTGCAAATAAATGACATTTAGTTAATTGGTGTTCTGGCCTATGCCCAAAATGGGCCTACTATTTCGGCAACGAAGAGGTAGGGTAGGTAACCCCTGTCTCGCTCTTTGTTTATCCCTGTCGTCCAGCGCATTGTTGTTTACCTTCAATATTTTGTTTTTTTGATAAGCTTCACTTTAACTGTCTTGCCTTCGGAACCAAACACTAATTGCGGGACTTCATAATCTTCACAATCTTCACAATACCCCTCTGGTGCACATAAACGGATGCATACATAATCAGCAAACATACATTAATTGAAAACTATACTTGTGTCTCTACCTCCGCTGGCCACCGTGTGCCAATACAATGGAGTCCGACAACCTAAAGACGGCCTCTCTCTACATCAACAATCAACTTCTATCCCGCGGCTTACTTCGAAATGGGCAGACAATTGAATTTGCGCGTCCAGATAAGGATCCAGGTGGGGTTGAAGGGACTATGGGACGCATTATGAGTGTTGTGAATGATCTCATATTGCGACGTGATGTAAGTTCTCCAACTAACCCATGTACCAATTTTTTTCAATGCAAAATGGTTTGCTGACTTCAGTGCCTCAGCGTGATGCTACCCAACGCGAATCCCTCGCCCAGACAGTGCGTGCTCTGCGAGCTGATGCCCTCCGGCAGACCACCGAATTTGAACGCCTGGCCACAAAGCACACGGAATCACAACGAAAACTTGGGCTGGCAGATGCCTCTGAACGTGCATTGAAGATGCAAATTCGAAGTGCTGAACAAGCTGCCCGAGGAATGAAGGAAGAAATGGGTCGGATGAAACTCTTAGTGGGTCAGACAAGGGCACAGTGTGCTAACGAGATACGGAAAAGAGAGAGGGTGATTGAAGGCATGAAGAAGCACGTAGCAGAAGGAGGAAGGCCCAGAGGAAGTGGGAAAGCTCCAGGGGTTACTACAATTACTGTCACAGCAGGTGTGGGTGCGGAAGTAGGAAGTTCTGGGGCCATTACAACGAACGATACTGGCTACGATTTACGCATGGAGACAAATGAGTTTCTGACAGAGTTGGCGCGGGGCCTGAGTGAAGAAAATGAAAGTCTAATTGGTTTGGTCAGGCGGACTGTCAAGACATTGCAGACTATATCAGGCTGTGAAAAGGAGGGAACAGAGGAGGGCATGGTCGTTCAGGATGAATCTGCTTACGAAAACCTTGCCCTGGAAATGGATGAAGTTATCGAGCATCTACGGCACCTATTGACAAACCCATCATTCGTACCCTTAGAGGAAGTTGAGGTCAGAGAAGAAGAAATCATTCGTCTACGCGAAGGCTGGGAGAAAATGGAAGGGCGATGGCGTGAGGCTGTCCAATTGATGGATGGCTGGAGAAAACGAATGGCAAGAAGTGGGCAGACCGTCAACTTAGATGAGCTAAAGTTAGGCCTCAGTCTAAGTCCCATCAGAATGGAAGAATCGGAAAGAAAATATGAGCTGTCAACACTCGAGGAGGAGGAAGGCGAAGGGGATACCCAGGCAGATATCGATGCCATGGATGACTCCGGCATCCCTCTACCAGAACCGGAACTTGACGTGGAGGACTATGACTCAGAGTCCAGTCTTTTCGAAGAGGAACCGATAGAAGAAGTATCCGAGGAGGTCACGGAAGAATCACCGGTAGATGAACAGCAGGAGGAGGATTTTTCACTTAATAGCGTCTCATCAATTTCTCCTGGTCCTCCGCCTCAACTGTCGCCGTTGCGCGAGATACAGGGTAATAGAGGACCAAGCGATCCCAAGCAATCATGTTTCACGACCATTGTGGAAGAGAATACGTTGGAACTTCTAAACATTGAAAAGTCTTCCTCGGCTGTCGAACCAAAATTAACAACACCTCAGTCTCAACACCGAAAACCGTCCTCCCAGCTCTCTGTATGCTCGTCAGACGAAATATCACTATTGAAGACATCTTCAAAATCTTCTCCTCTCAAGATCTCGAATCCATCCATCAGCTCTTTATCTACACCAAGACTGCAAATGAACTCATCAAGTAGACTACCGCGCCCGAGAGAGAATTTAGCTCCACAACAGAGCCCACTTACTATGGCGTCCATAGCAGCTAAATTAGCTGCGACCGAAAGAGAGGCTGATGCGGCGAGAGTTAGGGCCAAGATAAAGGCCGCAAAACTAAGTCGTGCCAAACCATCAAAAGGCACGCCATCTTCAGAAGCCACTATACTGAAGCCTCCACCTCAGCGCAGGCAGGAAGCCGAGGAGATAGAGCCCACCAAAGAGAGTGCTACGACTGCCAAATCCGAGGAAAATAATGAGAAGGAAGCGCCTAGTGCGAGGAAGAGAAAGGCCTCTGGGAGAGGTCAGGGGGGAAGAGCTGCCAGGAGAAGGAGCACATTAAGCCCTTGGGAGCTGGAGAGTCTGATCCTCGGTAAAATTGATGGGTCACCTGCTAAGTGATTCTTTGTCCATCGAGTGATTGTAAAGAGGCGTTTTGAATCTTGGGTTTTGGGAATTATGTTTACGAGTTCATGAATTGTATTAAGCTCTCTTTGTAAAGCTGTAATTGAAATGCTCTCCTGCCTTTATGGCGTTACGAATCTACCAAGTCTGAAGTAAACAGTCGTTAAACTGCAACTTTCCAGTGAAAAGGGGTAATTCGCTTACAGTATGGTGACATCCCTTGCTTGAACAATTTCTGAGCCATGATAGCTCACGCGGAACTCTTCTCTTTATAACTTCAACACCGGTCTGTTATTTCTGCTACCCCATCAGCCTTTGAAAGTAGCCGCGCTGGACAATGTCGTTCATTACCAGCATCGTTGTCTTGACGATGAAGTCTCACTCCTCTTCCAACGATCTCATTTTTCAGGGTGCATCGTGCCACATTCCAACAATGCTATGATGTGCTTGCCTCCTCATATTTTTATAATTGAACCAGAGTCAAGGACAACCATTTAGCTACATCGATGTGGAGTCCACGGTTCTGGAAGATCACTGTCGCGGATGTACAAATCAGGAATTTTCATTCTCCGGGGAGCCAGAAGGAAGGTGGCTGTGTCTTGAACTTCCCGTTAATCGATGCTCATCTAGGCAGTTGGAATCGCGATAGAACTGACCGAGTTTTGTTTTGAGAGGCCAGAAGGCATTGATATACTTTCTCGGCCTGATTGAGCCTCCCTAGCTGCATTCCACACACAGCTTCCCAGCATGGCAGCTCACGGGTCTCAGGTGAGGAATGCGTCGCTATGGAATAGTGTTGTTTACTGCGTCAAAAGAGTAAGCTATGTATATAAGACTATCTATAGTTAGAGAAGATTTTTCATACTCCAGCTTCTTCATTCTATTTTGGTTACGCATACACGTTTAGTATCCGCAACCATGCAATACAATTTGAAGCTATTTTTGTCGACTATATTATTATTCGCAATTGTTAGTGACGTACAAACCGCATCAGGGTGGAGGATACCATCGCCTTTCCGAAGGTCGATACACGAAACACGGGAGGTTGGAGGGCATTGGGATTTGGAGATTTCTGGTTTTAGAGCTTTAGGACAGTATGTATGCCCCCACAATATTGACAGACTGCAAACAGGATCCTGGATCGAATCTCGAGATGCTACAGCTGTGACCATACCGAAAGACCAATTGCAACCACTACTGCAGAAAATCAGACTGCTGGAGATGGAGATCGTATCCTTGATTGAGATGGAATTTGATATGGTTGACAGCGAGCATGGCAACACAGTGATTCGGAGTGCAGATTCAGAGCTAAGCCCAAGTCAAGCTGTTGTCATGACTGTTACTTCAGACATCTGGTCTTTGGTTATTTGGGGCGGAAATTCGGCCACAACCTTACAAGAATCGCCAACTGTTGGAGCAACCGCAGCAGCGACAAATGTTCTGGAAAGCATACCCTTAGTCGTTACATCAATAGGCGCTCGAGGTCTCAGCTCGGTAGTTGAATCCGCTTTACAGGTAAGTATACCCAGTCCCGCGGATTCAACATCAACTTCCACGTCACTTGCCGAGGACGAGGACGAAGACGATAATGATGACTCTTGCGTAAATGGAACAAGTATTTGCACCCAATCAACGATGACAACAACAATCCAGAAAACAATAACTACACAGTTTATCGTAACAGTCATATCAACAACCCTCGACGCCCCAAGTGTGGCTGCTCCAAGCACCGTAGCTGGGGTTCAGGTTGGATGCAATCAAGACAACTGTCTACAAGCCCTCAACAATGCACAAGGCGAAGCATTTTGCTCCACGTTTACTGCTGATACCATAACTGCTATGACCCAGATTCCTTCCTATTTTAGTGCGTGTGCATCTGATAACAGTGCAATTATCCGTGCGAGCTCCGCATGTTCATGTTTGAAGGAGTTTCCAGCAGCAACTTCTGCACGAAACGTGGCTGTCACCAGCACCGAAGATGTGGGTACTCCCAGTACCACAGAGACTGTAAGAAGTATCTCGGATCCTGAAGAAATGGCAGCTACGAGTACTACCGCTATAGATCTCAATACACAGGGCATACCAGTCAATACTACTGTCGAAGGAGGCCAAAAAATACAAACCTCAACAGCAGCGGAGACCAGTACGAGTACTAGCTATGAAGCAGGGCAGGAGACTTTCACTAGCCGGGTCTTTATCGACTCACAAGAAACTTCGTCACATCCTAGTACTGCATTTCCACCAGTAGCAAATTCAACATCTTATGCTACAGCACAAGAAACAGTACTATCGACACCCACTGATGTAGTCTCGACAGGCTACATCTTCAACGCCCAGTCATCTTCAAACGTAGCAGTCTACTTTGGCCAAACAGGAGCAACAAGCCTCACCTCACTTGCCGAACAATGTGCCAATGCAAGCATTGACATTGTGATTATATCCTTTATTATAGCCCAACTAGATGGTGGTATTTATCCGTCAATAAACTTCGGTGCTGCATGCGGAGGTCAAACAGCACTCATGGAAAGCGAAGCCCCTGGACTTCTTTCTTGCCCACAACTCGCAGCAGTTGTGCAGAAATGTCAATCAACAAACGGCAAGAAAGTATTGTTGAGTATAGGAGGAGCAGCGAGTCAAATCTCTTTTTCGAGTGCGACTCAGGCATCGAACTTTGCGGATGTGCTATGGAAGCTCTTTGGTCCAACTGGAAATATCGATATGGATTTGCGTCCTCTGGGTAAGGTGACTGTCGATGGATTCGACGTTGGTCAGTGATTATTCTCCTACGTTTCCACAACTTAGAACTAAATTAGCAAGCAGATAATGAAGACAACCTCCCCTCATACTACAATATTCTCGCCAGCACTTTCCGAACTCACTTCGCTAGCACAAGTCAGAAGACCTACTACCTCTCTTCAGCACCCCAATGCCCCTATCCAGACGCCTCAAACCCGATGACCATGCTCCTCCTGTGCGATTTTGTGTATGTTCAATTTTACAACAACCCGCAATGCGAGATAGGGTCAACAGGCTTCGATGCCTCCGTCAAACAATGGTCTACCGCATTAGCAGCCTCGACATTAACCGTAAAACCGAGGCTATATGTGGGCGCTCCATCATTCAGTGCTGCGGGTAGTACGGCATATGCGAAAATTGGAAGTGCCGAGGGTATGGAAAAGATTGCGAAGGAGGTTAAGGGAATTGGCATTGCGAATCTTGGTGGAGTTATGTTCTGGGATGGGAGTGAAGGTTTGGAGAATGTGGAAGGTGGGAAAGACATCATTACTGTAAGTTTTTTCTATTCTCTGAAGGGTGATATCATTGACTGACATTTTACAGTGGGCGAAAGAAGGGTTGTCATAGAAATGTTTGGTGATGCGATATGAAGTATGGAACAAGACTCAGTAAGTTTTATTTCGTCTTCCGGGGTTAGTCAAAGAAATTAACAATGCTACAGTGATTAACGAGTTATACTACAAGGTTACAAATTGGGCCATGGTTTACGGCAGGAATATTTTGGGCGATTCTGTTTAATGTCTTATGCTCATGAGTTAACGGTTGGATTGGGTGGATGGAAACCAATTTGCCTAGTTCGAAATATCGCACGTCTACGTGATCGATCCTGGTAAACTATTTCCTCCACAAAGGAAAATTATTTCTAGACTTGCCTTGAAATCATCTCAAATCTACGTAACCAAGGCAGGGTGGATTCTGTTCAGGCCAGTTTTGTATTTGAGTGTTAATTGTTGGGTAACTTGTCTCGAAATATCGCATGTCTATGTGATCGAGGATTAGAAGCCCTTTCCTGTTTAGCACTAAGATCCAGATGATAATCTATTAGAATAGAAATTTATTACTCGTGCCTTCTTTTCTCTCGAATATTCGCAAATTATGACAATGATGAATTACTTGCTCGCTTAACAACTTATCTAAAACTTTTGAGGACCGACAACTAAGGTCTATTAGGATTTTGTTAAGAGCATACTGGAGCTCAGAACACGTCTGAGAGACGGCGAATTGGATTTTGATTCATTTTTAAATGTAGCCATGTGTCTCCAAGTAGAGCGAAACGAAGGATCAGACGCTAAAGTATTCATTGCTGTCGTAGCTGCTCGCTTAACGCTTCAAGGTCAACGGTCTTAGGTACTGAATTAACTAACTAATGATCGTTTTAGACTAAAAGAGACACCAGGATTCTATAGAATCCTGTGTAGTTTGTTATTTCTTCTAGTTGTGACTAATAAATCGATCGCTAAGGCCTAAATATAGGTTAATTCAGCATCTCAGCTTAGCTAAGGTGCCTTCCTAAGTAACAAACTACAGAACTAGCACCAAACCAACCAGTGAAGTGGCTCACAATCATAGAAATACAATCACATACTTAATGACACGTCACACAGAATACAACCGAGCCGCTAAGGAGTAGCATCCTAGATGCCTATAAGAACCCCCTTCCACCCAGCCAGTTTCGAAATTTCTTTCTCTCTATATAATAAAATTTTATAGTCCACATGGATTTTAAAGTCCTGCATGATATTAACTTGCTACCCATCCATGTTCGAGGATGTACAACTACCTTATGGTATTCTTTATCGTCAAAACCCGACTCTAAAAAGGATGTAGGCACCTGCATTGAAAGGTCCTTTCTCTTCGCCGAGATTTGGATTTTTGGGTTGAACCTTTCCATTAATGTTCTTGGCTGGCCCAGGGGTTTGAAGGAAAGCGCCTTCCAATCTCTTTTGAGGGGTTGGGGGGTTTTGTTGGTGATTGTGGTTGTGATTTGTGTGAGTGCTAATCACTAGTCTGTTGACGGGCTGCATTGGGTGATATCATTAGTGGTGATGTAAACTTAGTTTGGTCTCTGAAGTGAGTGGACTGACTAGGGTAGTGGTCTCCGAGGGCAATTGACCTTCAAGTGAGCTACTTAAATCAAGTGAGTTGGCCTTCAAAAGTAGTGACCTATCCATTGTTCAAGTGTTTTAGTGTTGGGTAGTGTTGAGTAGACACTTATTAGAAGGGCGAAGCCATCCGCGATGATGTAAAACTAATGAAGTTAGTTAATACTAGGCATGAATGAGTACTATATAGTGTAGAGTAACGAGTATGAGTACTGAGTACTGAGTAAAACTCGTAGGAGGGACCAAGTCATCCGCGATGATGTAAAACTAACGAAGTCATGATTAGTGACGAATGAGTATCACAGGTACCACGTAGTGTAGTGAGTAATGAGTGAGGTGAATAAGCAAGGAGTAATAGGTAACAAGTAACGAGTATATTCTAATGTTTTAATGAGCAATGAACCCTGGACCTTCCTTGGACACAAAACCACTGGACTCGACCCAGGCTCTGGATCCTGGAATACTCTACACTGGACACTGGACACTGGATACTGGATACTGGGAAGAACGTTGGAAGGGAAATTGGAAGGATATCTGGATGGAAAGCTAGATGGAAGACTGAGACGAAGAATGAGACTGGGAGAACACCGAACACTCAAAGGAAGCCATGATACCTCGACGACACCGCGATGCCTAGACGATACCTTAATCCTTCGACGATGCCTCGATCCGTTAACAACGCTTTGATACCTCGATGACACCTCGACACCTCGGTACATTAACACACTAACGCACTAATACACTAACAAACTAAGAAACTAGGAAACCAACAAAACAAACTCAAGTCAAGACCTTAAACTTATCCAATTTTTTGTATTTTTCCAACCTAGTCCCGCTGTATTACACTGCCTCAACGCGGGCTGACCCCAATTTATTATTCATCATAAGCTCTTGGTTAACCCAAAGTTGTGAAAAAGAATTAACCAAAACAACATCACTGTAAATTAACAAACAACCCCCCATCAACCAAAAGCTGAGCCCCAGTAACATACCCACTCAGCTCATTACACGCCAAAAAAATTGCCGGACCCGCCATATCAGTAGGAACACCGGTCCTCCCCAACGGAGTCCTACTCTCCATATACTTCCTCTTCTCATCATTGGCTAAGTCCTCCTCATTCAATTGAGTCTTAATAGTACCCGGCAATAACGCATTACACCTAATATTGTATTTTCCTAACGATACTGCCATACTTTGCATCAGGGATGCGACACCAGCTTTTGTGGGTGTGTAATGGGTTTGTAAACCTCCGCCTACAAGGGCACTAATCGAGGAGATTCCAATTATTGAACCACCAGATGGAGATTGGGAGGCCATTTGTCGAGCTGCTGCTTGGCAGGAATAAAAGGCTCCGGAGAGGTTGATGTTTACTGTCTTATCCCACAGAGAATGTTCGAGACTATAGATTCCCAGAAACTCATTGATCAGTAATTGTTTTCCTCTTTTCTTTTCTTTTCTTTTTTTTTTGGTTCTTTCCAAACCTCAAACTTCCAAACTATTGCTTCAACGAAACGGAGAAAAAAGAAAGAGACAGAGAGCAAGAAAAACCAAGACCAAAAAAAAAAAACACTCACTCCAAAAATTCAGCAAACTGACAAACTCCGGCATTACTAACAAAAATATCCAATCTTCCCCACTTCTTCACAGCCTCCTCAACAAGCCCCTTCCCAGTCTGAGGATCCGTAACATCACCAGGAACCTCAATCAACGACCCTGCTTCTGGATCTTCCTTTTTTAAAGCCTCGGCTTCGGTAAGAAGAGATGAAAGATGATGAGAATCGGTTTCTAAGGCTAGATGATTGACGGCTACATTACAACCTTGTTTTAGAAACCCGAGGGCTATTGCCCGACCGATTCCCGTTGTTGCGCCTGTTATTGCGGCCGTTTTG